>JAURVB010002782.1:0-43613 GCA_033002965.1 Piper betle | reverse complement strand
CCAGCAGCAGAGCAGTAAGTTCGGGATGCTGCCGGTTCGGTTCACGAGCGTGAACCGGATTTGGGGTGTTACATCTGCTACCACCGAAATTATGGACAACTCTTTGGGTTTGGACTCAGGCTCCTCTAGAGTTGCCGAAAAACTTTACAACCCTCACCAAACCACTCAGTTGCCTCACTAACCGACACAATACAAGAGGATGGATCATTCCATGACCCTTGGAAAATGACCCCATCTCACAATTACAAGGTTTAGTCAATACTCTCCTCCCTTTATAGTCGAGAAAAGCCTGGTGTGCAGACAACCAGTCCATTCCCAACAGTACATCAAAGCCTATTATCCCATAGACAATGAAATTCCACACTAGGGTTTCCCTCGTATATCCAAGGATAGGTTAGTCACTCCTAACTTTGTGACCTCCCCTTCTCCCGTTGCGGTGGTGACCCTATAAGTCTTAGGTAATGATAGGGATGATAGGAACAAATGCGTACACCCCGAGTCAAATAAAACATCCACACTAACACTTTAAATCAGAATTTTACCTCGAACTGTGTGGTCCTCATTGTCAGCGTCCTCAATTTTGGTGGAACACAGTCTTCTCCATGGACTTTCACCAATATGATGCTTCCTCCTGAAGCATGCATGTCGCCAAGCTCACTTGATGGCAATGAGGCACAGAGAGAGCTCTAAATGCTTATTCAGTAATGTCCAACCAGCTCTCCGCCTTCATTGGATCAGTCCCTCCAATGAATACCTCAGCTCCGTTCTTCCAGATTTTCTCTACAGTGTATCGATCACTGTCATCCCCATCTGGCAATGGGTTTGGAAGTTCTCCTAGCTCGCCCGGGTTAGCTATTCCTACCCTGATGCCCATTTGGGATGTTACTAGGACCAGCAACCGAATTTGGAGCTCCATTCCCCATTACCAATCCTGGTAACCTCTGCACCATGTTCTGAACCGTAGAACTGGTATTTTCTAAAGCCTGCGCTAGTCCCTGTATGGCCGTCAAAATTTGGCTTAACACACTCTCAAGGTTTGTGTCCGACTGCGCAGCTTGGCTCGACTTCCTTTGGGTGCCTGCCATCTAAAATTTATTCCTTTATGGTTCATTAATTTTTTTTGCCGTGCTCCGATACCACCTGTAACGACCCGCCATTTTTCACGATATTGTGGGCCTAACTGGCTAGGTGTTATTCAAAAGTAAAGTAATTATGTCAAACAATTTAATAAATAACATATATAAAGATCCCACAGTCTTGGACCGTTTCCCAGCAGCCACACTTATTTCTCAATTAAATAAAAAAGGAGTCCTCATATTTATTTATCTCCATACTATGGATGTCTATCACCTAATCTCGTATCTGCACACCTGCGGAGGCAATTCCGCGTTAGTGATTACAACACTAAGTAGAATAATTGATAAAACAAAACAAGTACATTCCACTATTTCCTTATGTTTATTTTAATATGCGGTGGAGCGATTCCGCTATACTCTAAAACAATGCGGAGGAAGTATCCGCTGTGATCTGCACACCCCGGCCGTAGCCTTTTTTGTGGGAGGCTACCACTAACGTCTCCAGTGCCAGTACCTCGCACACCCCGGCCGTAGCCTTTTTGTGGGGTAGCTATCACTGCACTCGGGTGATTGCTATGCCCCGTTTGTAGGGAAGCTCTCACTACCAATTCTAGTGGCCATGCCTCGCACACCCAGGCCGTAGCCTTTTTATGGGGAGGCTATCACTGCACTCCAGTGTGATGGAGGAATCGTTGTGCCTCACTCACGCCAGCCGTAGCCTTTTTATGGGTTGCTATCACTACTCAAAAACGATGTCGATGCATTACAAAATTCACACACAGAATACGACCTAGTGTCGGACTGAGTCAATTCATTGACCCCGGTTGCACTCGGTGCATGGTAGTTGAATCTGGGCTCAGGCCGACCTAGGCTAACAACAAGGAAAATACGATGTTCTAACTATTATACGTACCTGATTTGTGATTACGTCTGACTGTAACCCGTGAACCCTAATACAGTAATGGGGAGGTCGCCTGGGATGGAGATGAGGGATGAAATACTCACACAGTAATGGGGAGGTCACCTGGGACGGAGATGAGGGATGAAATACTCCCTCCTCCTGCATATATATACACTTCAACCATTCCCTCCATTAAATTCTCATACCCCATCATCCATTGGTATTTCCTAGGTTCAATGACCCCTTCATTAAATTCTCACACCCCATCATCCATTGGTATTTCCTAGGTTCAACAACCCCTTCATTAATATCTCACACCCCATCATCTATTGGTATTTCCTAGGTTCAACGACCCCTTCTCCTCTTATAAAGAATAAATGACGGCTAGGGTTTGTGGAAGCACCCTTTCACCATAATTCCTTTAACAGGGTAATTGGGTAATTAACACGGTTCACTTAACCTTTTCACTCAACCTCTTAAATGGTATGGTTCACTTAAATGGTTAAATGGATAATTAATGTGTTCGACTCGACTGATTCAACTAGAATCTTCCGATTAGAAATTACTTTTCAATTTAACTCGGGTAATTCATACTTAACCAGCTAATGAAATTTTTTTTCCGGGTCTTTACAGGGTGTACGCATTCGTTCCTATCATCCCGATTAGTTAAGAGTTTAGGACTCCAAACGTCTACATTACCTATGACTTATAGGGTCACCACCACAACGGGAGAAGGGGATGTCACAACGTTAGGAGTGACTAACCTATCCTTGGATATACAAGGGAAACCCTATGTGTGGAATTTCATTGTCTATGGGATAATAGGCTTTGATGTACTGTTGGGAATGGACTGGTTGTCTGCACACCAGGCTTTTCTCGACTGTAAAGGGAGGAGAGTATTGACTAAACCTTGTAATTGTGAGATGGGGGTCATTTTCCAAGGGTCATGGAATGATCCATCCTCTTGTATTGTGTCGGTTAGTGAGGCAACTGAGTGGTTTGGTGAGGGTTGTAAAGTTTTTCGGCAACTCTAGAGGAGCCTGAGTCCAAACCCAAAGAGTTGTCCATGATTCCGGTGGTAGCAGAATTTCCGGACGTATTTCCAGGTGAACTTCCAGGGTTACCTCCTAAGCGGGCAGTGGAGTTTGTCATTGACCTAGCACCGGGAGTATCACCAATTTCTAAAGCACCATACCGCATGGCTCCAGCGGAACTCAAGGAGTTAAAGAGTCAATTAGAAGAGCTATTGCAGGCAGGCTTCATACGACCAAGTACTTCACCCTGGGGAGCCCCTGTTCTTTTTGTAAAGAAGAAGGATGGCTCACTTCGATTGTGTATTGACTATCGCCAGCTCAATCAAGTGACAGTCAAGAATCGGTACCCCTTACCGAGGATTGATGATTTATTTGATCAGTTGAAAACAGCCGGAATATTCTCAAAAATAGACTTGCAGTCCGGATATCATCAACTACGGGTGAAGGAATCTGACATACAGAAAATGGCTTTCCGAACTCGCTGTGGACACTATGTGTTTCTGGTCCATTCCCACTTATAAACAGGATCTTCTCCCAGTAGGTATTAGATGTGGGACTAAGTTGAGGGATCTCACATCCCAGCCCTTGGCATGCCAGTGGCACTTCTACTCTCTAGACAAATAGGCAATGAGGCTGAGATGGCTAGACTTCGTCATTTTGTTGTTGGAAAGGGCTTGGGCAATCAGAGCCTTGAGCAATCACACCAGAGTGTGTCGAGATGATGAGCACTTCTTAAGGAACGAGGGTTATCTATTCTACACGTGCATGAATCTCAAGGTTGTGTTGGAGTGAATTGACACATCTAGATCAGTGCTAATATACCTAGGGTGTCGCCCAGAGCTATGGGTGCGCATAACCACTGGGCCTATGCAGAGTATGGGCAGACTCTAGTTGGACTCAACCAACACAACCTTTCTTTGGGGGCAGGACCCTCGAGAAACTTACATGGGACAAGTTTAGGGAGGTCTTCTACTCCCAGTTCTTCTCTGCCACTATGAGGGCAAAAAAGAAGATGGTGTTCTTTTCTTTCAGATAGCAGGAGAGTGTGTCTGTAGTAGAGTACTAGTCTAGGTTTCTTATGCTAGAGAGGTTTACCCCAGGTAGCTTCCCATCATAGGGGGAGAGGGCTGGCTAATTTGTTTAAGAATTGTGCATTAGTTTGCTAGTAGTTGTGGCGACATTCTTCAGTGCAACTCTTGTAGAGGCGATCATGAAGGCACTATAGTGCGAACATGCCCATGACAGGCACCATCATTGTAAAGACCCGGAAAAAAAAAATTTCATTAGCTGGTTAAGTATGAATTACCCGGTTAAATTGAAAAGTAATTTCTAATCGGACGATTCTAGTTGAATCAGTCGAGTCGAACACATTAATTATCCATTTAACCATTTAAGTGAACCATACACCATTTAAGAGGTTGAGTGAAAAGGTTAAGTGAACCGTGTTAATTACCCAATTACCCGGTTAAAGGAATTATGGTGAAAGGGTGCTTCCACAAACCCTAGCCGTCATTTATTCTTTATAAAAGGAGAAGGGGTCGTTGAACCTAGGAAATACCAATGGATGATGGGGTGTGAGAATTTAATGAAGGGGTCGTTGAACCTAGGAAATACCAATGGATGATGGGGTATGAGAATTTAATGGAGGGAATGGTTGAAGTGTATATATATGCAGGAGGAGGGAGTATTTCATCCCTCATCTCCGTCCCAGGCGACCTCCCCATTACTGTGTGAGTATTTCATCCCTCATCTCCGTCCCAGGCGACCTCCCCATTACTGTATTAGGGTTCACGGGTCACAGTCAGACGTAATCACAAATCAGGTACGTATAATAGGTAGAACATCATATTTTCCTTGTTGGTAGCCTAGGTCGGCCTGAGCCCAGATTCGACTACCATGCACCGAGTGCAACCGGGGTCAATGAATTGACTCAGTCCGACACTGGGTCGTGTTATGTGCGTGAATTTTGTAATGCATCGACATTGTTTTGGAGTAGTGATAGCCACCCCATAAAAAGGCTACGGTCGGGGTGAGTGAGGCACAGTGATTCCTCCATCGCACTGGAGTGCAGTGATAGCCGCCCCATAAAAAGGCTACGGCCGGGGTGTGTGAGGCACTGGCACTGGAGTGCAGTGATAGCCGCCCCATAAAAAGGCTACGGCCGGGGTGTGTGAGGCACTGGCACTAGAGTTGGCAGTGAGAGCTTCCCCACAAACGGGGCATAGCAATCACCTGAGTGCAGTGATAGCCGCCCCACAAAAAGGCTACGGCCGGGGTGTGCAAGGCATTGGCACTGGAGTGCAGTGATAGCCTCCCCATAAAAAGGCTACGGCCGGGGTGTGCGAGGCACTGGCACTAGAATTGGTAGTGAGAGCTTCCCCACAAACGGGGCATAGCAATCACCCGAGTGCAGTGATAGCTACCCCACAAAGAGGCTACAGCCGAGGTGTGCGAGGCACTGGCACTGGAGACGGTAGTGGTAGCCTCCCCACAAAAAAGGCTACGGCCGGGGTGTGCGGATCACAGCGGATACCTCCTCCGCATTGTTTTGGAGTATAGCGGAATCGCTCCACCGCATATTAAAATAAACATAAGGAAATAGTGGAATGTACTTGTTTTGTTTTATCTATTATACTACTTAGTGTTGTAATCACTAACGCGGAATTGCCTCCGCAGGTGTGCAGATACGAGATTAGGTGATTGACATCCAGAGTATGGAGCAAAATAAATATGAGGACTCCTTTTTTTATTTAATTGAGAAATAAGTGTGGCTGCTGGGAAACGGTCCAAGACTGTGGGATCTTTATATATGTTATTATTTATAAAAAATGTTTGACATAATTACTTTAATTTTGAGTAACACCTAGCCAGTTAGGCCCACAATATCGTGAAAAATGGCGGGTCGTTACAGGTGGTATCAGAGCACGGTTTCCCAAAAGCTCACATCTTATGACTCAAGTACCTTGTTGAAGAGTCTAATATTTTATTTTTCTCCAATAGGGTATGTCATTAGGGAATTAGTGGACTCCCTAATAAACCTAAGTAATCATTGAAAAAAAATTAATGAACCATAACGGAATAAATTTTAGATGGCAGGCACCCGAAGGAAGTCGAGCCAAGCTGCGCAGTCGGACACAAACCTTGAGAGTGTGTTAGGCCAAATTTTGACGGCCATACAGGGACTAGCGCAGGCTTCAGAAAATACCAGTTCTGTGGTTCAGAACATGGTGCAGAGGTTACCGGGATTGGTAATGGGGAATGGAGCTCCAAATTCGGCTGCGGGTCCTAGTAACGTCCCAAATGGGGATCAGGGGAGCGCCCAAGAGCAGGTAGGAATAGCTGACCCGGGCGAGCGAGGAGAACTTCCAAACCCGGTGCCACCGGTAGTCCGACAAGTGGTACTGCCAGATGGGGATGACAGTGATCGATACACTGTAGAAAAATTCCGGAAGAACGGAGCTGAGGTATTCATTGGAGGGACTGATCCAATGAAGGCGGAGAGCTGGTTGGACATTACTGAAAAAGCATTTAGAGCTCTCTCTGTGCCTCATCGCCATCAAGTGAGGTTGGCGACATGCATGCTTCAGGAGGAAGCATCCTATTGGTGGAAGTCCATGGAGAAGACTGTGTTCCATCAACGGGAGATTTCGTCCATTCCTTGGGCGGAATTTGTAACAGCTTTCAATGGACAATATTTTCCTGAGTCTGTTGTCCAGAAGAAAGCACTGGAATTTGCCACTCTAACTCAGAAGGATGATTCAGTCCGAGAGTATGCCAAAAATTTCTTGCAATTGGAGAGATTTGCATCTGGGAGTCTGGCAACTGCCCGGGCCAGAGCAGACAAATTTTTCTGGGGGTTAAAGCCAGAATTGAGGAGTAGGGTAGCTACGGCGCCAAGAGGCACTATAACCGAAGTGATTGAAGCAGCCACTACTCATGAGTTGGTGTACGACTATGTCCGTGCACAGAAACAGGGGAAGGCTACTATGCAACATAAGAATGCCAACCAGGGTAGTAGCAAAAACAGGTCTGAAGAACACCAGCAGCAGAACTATCAACGGAATGTCGATGGGAACCGCAAAAGGAAGTTTCAGGAGATTCCGTATCGACTATGTAAAAATTGCAACAAGATGCATTCAGGGTTATGCAGGGAGCCCCGTCGGTGCTACAATTGCGGAAGGACGGGACACTTGCAAAACGAGTGTCGTCAGCCCCTGAAGCAACAACAGGAGCAACCTGAAAAGGAGAAGACACCAGCTCCTAATCGCTACCCAGCACCTGCAAAACCAGTGGACAAAGGGAAGGCGAAACTTTTTGCAGTCAAAGTCGAGGACGCTGAGAACGAGGACCACACAGTTCGAGGTAAAATTCTGATTCAAAGTGTTAGTGTGGATGTTTTATTTGACTCGGGGTGTACGCATTCATTCCTATCATCCCGATTAGTTAAGAGTTTAGGACTCCAAACGTCTACATTACCTAAGACTTATAGGGTCACCACCGCAACGGGAGAAGGCGAGGTCACAACGTTAGGAGTGACTAACCTATCCTTGGATATACAAGGGAAACCCTATGTGTGGAATTTCATTGTCTATGGGATAATAGGCTTTGATGTACTGTTGGGAATGGACTGGTTGTCTGCACACCAGGCTTTTCTCGACTGTAAAGGGAGGAGAGTATTGACTAAACCTTGTAATTGTGAGATGGGGGTCATTTTCCAAGGGTCATGGAATGATCCATCCTCTTGTATTGTGTCGGTTAGTGAGGCAACTGAGTGGTTTGGTGAGGGTTGTAAAGTTTTTTCGGCAACTCTAGAGGAGCCTGAGTCCAAACCCAAAGAGTTGTCCATGATTCCGGTGGTAGCAGAATTTCCGGACGTATTTCCAGGTGAACTTCCAGGGTTACCTCCTAAGCGGGCAGTGGAGTTTGTCATTGACCTAGCACCGGGAGTATCACCAATTTCTAAAGCACCATACCGCATGGCTCCAGCGGAACTCAAGGAGTTAAAGAGTCAATTAGAAGAGCTGTTGCAGGCAGGCTTCATACGACCAAGTACTTCACCCTGGGGAGCCCCTGTTCTTTTTGTAAAGAAGAAGGATGGCTCACTTCGATTGTGTATTGACTATCGCCAGCTCAATCAAGTGACAGTCAAGAATCGGTACCCCTTACCGAGGATTGATGATTTATTTGATCAGTTGAAAACAGCCGGAATATTCTCAAAAATAGACTTGCGGTCCGGATATCATCAACTACGGGTGAAGGAATCTGACATACAGAAAATGGCTTTCCGAACTCGCTATGGACATTATGAGTTTCTGGTTATGCCTTTTGGTCTGACAAATGCACCAGCGGCCTTTATGTCACTTATGAACACGGTGTTCCACGAATACTTGGATAAGTTTATTATTGTGTTTGTGGACGACATTCTGGTCTATTCAAATAATGAGGAGGACCATGGGAAACACTTGTCCATTGCTCTTCAAGTTTTGAGAGAGAATCAACTGTTCGCCAAATTATCAAAGTGTGACTTCTGGCTGAAGGAGGTGAACTTCCTCGGACATGTTGTCTCAAAGGCGGGAGTTGCAGTGGATCCGTCAAAAGTGAAAGCAGTCATTGATTGGCCACAACCTAAGTCAGTCACTGATATCAGAAGCTTCCTCGGTTTGGCGGGTTACTATAGGAAATTCATTAAAGACTTTTCCTTAGTAGCATCGCCGATGACCAAACTTACAAGGAAGGGGGTCAGGTTTGAATGGAGTAGTAAGTGTGAGGAGAGTTTCCAGTCTCTAAAGAAGAGTTTAACAACTGCACCAGTCTTGACCCTGCCAAATGGTAATGAAGGATTCGTAGTCTTCAGTGATGCGTCTCGGTTGGGTTTAGGATGCGTCCTTATGCAAGATGGTAAGGTGGTGGCTTACGCATCTCGCCAATTGAAGATTCACGAGCAAAATTATGCGACCCATGACTTGGAACTGGCAGCAGTAGTTTTTGCCCTAAAGATTTGGAGGCACTACTTGTATGGGGCCCAGTTCGAAGTTTTCACCGACCATCAAAGTTTGAAGTATATCTTCACCCAGAATGACCTTAACCTTCGACAGAGATGGTGGATAGAATACTTGAAGGACTATGATTTCCAAATTTTATACCACCCGGGAAAAGCATAACGTTGTGGCCGACGCGTTGAGTCGGAAGGGCAAGATGGACAAGGGTCAACAACTAGCTAGACTTTGGGCTATGTCAGCTGAGGTGGTAGCTATTAACCCGGTGGAACGAATGACAGGAATACTGGCGAACCTGGTTATCTCCAATGAATTGGTGGACCGAGTTAAGCTAACACAAATGGAAGATGAGAAGCTAAATGAAATGTTGGACAAAACTCCCAACATTGTAGCAGATTCCAACAGTGTAATCAGATTTAGAGGGAGATTGTGTGTACCCAACAATGATGCATTAAAACGAGATATTCTGGAAGAAGCTCATCGTTCAAGGTTCTCAATACACCCTGGTGTTACAAAGATGTACCAGGACTTGAAACGAACCTACTGGTGGGTTGGAATGAAGAGGGATGTGGTGGATTTTGTTTCCAAGTGTCAGACGTGCCAATTGATCAAAGCCCAACATCAACTACCCGGTGGATTATTACAACCTTTAGAGATACCTACCTGGAAATGGGAGCGTGTCACATGTGATTTTATTACTAAACTCCCAAGGACTTTGAAGAGACATGACTCTATATGGGTAGTTGTGGACCGTTTGACTAAGGCAGCTCATTTTATCCCCACAAAATCAACAAGGACTGCGGAATACTTAGCAGAACTGTACATAAATAACATTGTCAGGCTGCATGGAATTCCGAAGGAGATAGTCTCTAACAGAGATCCCCTATTCACGTCACATTTTTGGGAAGTTTTCCAAAAAGCTATGGGGACCCAAATCAAGTTAAGTACAACATATCACCCCCAAACTGATGGTCAGAGTGAGAGGACCAATCAAACCTTGGAGGATTTGTTGAGAGCTTGCATCCTCGACTGGGGAGGAGATTGGGAGAAACACTTAGCCTTGGCTGAATTCACCTATAATAACTCTTACCAAGCCAGTATAGGAATGGCACCGTTTGAAGCCTTATACGGTAGGCCTTGTCGATCTCCATCATGCTGGTTGGAGTCTACAGAGATGGTTATAGTCGGGCCAGAGATGGTGAGAGAAGCAGCTGAAAAGGTGCAACTCATCCAGCAAAGGCTTAAGGCAGCTCAGGATCGGCAGAAAAGTTATGCTGATACTCGAAGGAAGGACTTAGAATTCTAAGTTGGGGAGTTCGTCTACCTTAAGACCTCACCTAAAAAGGGAGTGATCAGATTTAGAACATCAGGGAAGTTGAAGCCAAGATTCATAGGACCATTTCCAATTTTGGATCGAATCGGAAGTTGTGCATATAGATTAGCATTACCACCAAGCCTTGATGGTGTACACAATGTCTTTCATGTGTCAATGCTAAAGAAATATGTACGAGATGAGAATCACATTATCACAAATTTTGCAGATTTAGAGCTACAATCGGATTTAACCTACGAGGAAAAACCGATTCGAATCTTGGCAAGGGAAACAAAGACACTCCGTAGCAAGGAGATCCCTTTGGTAAAGGTATTATGGAGAAATCAGGGATCAGAAGAAGCAAGATGGGAGACTGAACAGGAAATGGCCAGAAAATATCCTAGCCTGTTTGTAGCATAAAATCCGTGTAAATCCGATTTATGCTATGATATTTCGGGGACGAAATAGTTCTAAGTTGGGGAGATTGTAAAGACCCGGAGAAAAAAATTTTCATTAGCTGGTTAAGTATGAATTACCCGGTTAAATTGAAAAGTAATTTCTAGTCGGACGATTCTAGTTGAATCAGTCGAGTCGAACACATTAATTATCCATTTAACCATTTAAGTGAACCATACCATGTGCCCATTTAAGAGGTTGAGTGAAAAGGTTAAGTGAACCGTGTTAATTGCCCAATTACCCGGTTAAAGGAATTATGGTGAAAGGGTGCTTCCACAAACCCTAGCCGTCATTTATTCTTTATAAAAGGAGAAGGGGAGGGCATCTTCTACATCTTTTTCTTCCTTAGATAGATGCTGGTTTTCGCACCTTCGCTCGGATTAGGGTAAGCGGATCACAGTCAGACGTAATCACAAATCAGGTACATATAATAGGTAGAACATTGTATTTTCCTTATTGGTAGCCTTGGTCGGCCTGAGCCCAGATTCGACTACCATGCACCGAGTGCAACCGGGGTCAATGAATTGACTCAGTCCGACACTGGGTCGTGTTATGTGCATGAATTTTGTAATGCATCGACATTGTTTTGGAGTAGTGATAGCCACCCCATAAAAAGGCTACGGCCGGGGTGAGTGAGGCACAGCGATTCCTCCATTGCACTGGAGTGCAGTGATAGCCGCCCCATAAAAAGGCTACGGTCGGGGTGTGTGAGGCACTGGCACTGGAGTGCAGTGATAGACGTCCCATAAAAAGGCTACGGCCAGGGTGTGTGAGGCACTGGCACTAGAGTTGGCAGTGAGAGCTTCCCCACAAACAGGGCATAGCAATCACCTGAGTGCAGTGATAGCCGCCCCACAAAAAGGCTACGGCCAGGGTGTACAAGGCATTGGCACTGGAGTGCAGTGATAGCCTCCCCATAAAAATGCTACGGCCGGGGTGTGCGAGGCACTGGCACTAGAATTGGTAGTGAGAGCTTCCCCACAAACGGGGCATAGCAATCACCCGAGTGCAATGATAGCTACCCCACAAAAAGGCTACGGCCGGGGTGTGCGAGGCACTGGCACTGGAGACGGTAGTGGTAGCCTCCCCACAAAAAAGGCTACGGCCGGGGTGTGCGGATCACAGCAGATACCTCCTCCGCATTGTTTTGGAGTATAGCGGAATCGCTCCATCGCATATTAAAATAAACATAAGGAAATAGTGGAATGTACTTGTTTTGTTTTATCTATTATACTACTTAGTGTTGTAATCACTAACGCGGAATTGCCTGCGCAGGTGTGCAGATACGAGATTAGGTGATTGACATCTAGAGTATGGAGCAAAATAAATATGAGGACTCCTTTTTTTATTTAATTGAGAAATAAGTGTGGCTGCTGGGAAACGGTCCAAGACTGTGGGATCTTTATATATGTTATTATTTATAAAAAATGTTTGACATAATTACTTTAATTTTGAGTAACACCTAGCCAGTTAGGCCCACAATATCGTGAAAAATGGCGGGTTGTTACAATCATGCAAACAAGTACTGCACCCTTTAGAAACAAGGGGTAGAAGAACAAGGCACATGATCAGTAGGGCCCATAGTCCGAGAGATAGGGGAGAGGTGGTGGAGTGATAGTGTATGCAGTAGAGGGACAGTATGTGTAGAGGTTCCCCAAGGAGATGTAGACCTTCTAGGGATAGCAAGGTGATTTCCAAGAATACCCTATCTATTCAGAGTGTCGAGAAGTCAATAAGGCACATGCTTTGCTTGCAGTGACATAGGGCACTGTGCAGCTGAGTGCCTAAGGCAGCCGCATCAGTAATACAGGCCCCAACACCAGCAGCAGTAGCATAGAGGACTCCCAGTACGGGCATGGCTGTCGCTTCTCACCACACCACCAGCCCAACCTCAGGGGTGCAAAGACCACTACAGAGCCACCAGGGCTAGAGAGTCTGACAGGGCTAGAGGGGTCGAGGTCAGGTAAGTATAAGCAGGTTGGCCTAGCTGCATTGGACATTGGCCAGGCACCGACAGAGGATGCAGGGTGGCAGGCCTAAGTAGTAGGGTAGGATGCATTCTGTAGGTTCAAAGGAGGCGGTTTAGGATGTAGTTATCATCACATGTACTCTTCTTATCCACTCTACACTTGCAATTGTGTTGTTTGACTCGAGTAGTACGCATATGTTCATAACCAAAATATTTGTGGATAGGATCAGTTTATCTGTAGAGGACTTAGGCTATGACTTGGTTGTGTACTACTCCTACAGGAGCCATACACACCACTACTGAATGTGTGCAAGGTGTCATTGTGGTCATATAGCAGCGCATCCTTTTCACTTATTTCACAGTTTTGCCTATGTGGGAGTTTGACACAATATTTGGCATGGATTGAATGACGTGCTACCGGGCATTGATTGACTGCCAGAAGAAGAAGGTTCAGCTTAGACTGAAGTAAAATGTGAGGATTACATTCCAGCGCAGAGGTAGAGATAGAGGAGAATGTCTAGTATCCTATCAATGGGCTTAGAGATAGATATACAGGGGTTATGAGGTCTTCCTTGCCACCATTGTGGCTACACCTGATCAGTCAGCCCAAGAGTTGGCATAGATTCTAATGGTCAGTGAGTTCTTAAATGTCATCCCAGATGAGGTGCCAGGACTACCACCTACCAAAGAGGTGGAGTTTACTATTGATTTGGTCCCTGGTACCATGCCTATCTCTAAGGAACCATATCCAATGGCACCACTTGAGCTCAAGGAGCTCAAGACTCAGTTGTAAGAGATATTGGAGTAGGGCATCTTCATACCCCGTGTCTCACCTTGGCACTCCAGTCCTCTTCATTAGAAAGAAAAATGGCAACATGAGGTTTAACATTGACTATAGAATGCTCAACTAGGTTTCAGTATCAAATAGTTATCCCCTCCAGTGGAAAGATAATTTGTTTGGTCATCTTGGAGGAGTTGTTGTGTATTTGAAGATTTATCTTCAATCAGGCTACCATCATTTTAGGATACGAGAGGAGGATGTACCAAAGACAGCTTTTAGGACTCGGTACAAGCACTACAAAATCTTACTCATGCCTTCCAGACTGACTAAAGCACTAGTAGCGTTTATGGATCTCATGAAATTGGTGTTCCAGCCATATTTGGATCTATGAGATCCCTCAACTTAGTCCCACATCTAATACCTAGTGGGAGAAGATCCTATTTATAAATGAGAATGGACTATAGATCTTTAACTTGGGTTAATTATTTCAAAGAAATGACTTATGCCCATTACGTTGCACTTTGGGCTGGGTCGTTACAGGTAGTATCAGAGCAACCTGGTTACATGTTATATGGTGGGCTGGACTAGAGACGTTCGCTAGGCTATCGGTCATGGGCCAAAAAAGGTCGTGGGCTGGGGTTAGTAACAAGCCAAGACTAGGGACGTTGGCTAGGTTGCCGGTCACAGTCCAGAAAGGTCATGGGCGGGGGCTACCAACGGGCCAAGTATAAGCATTTCGGGGATGAAATTTCCTAAGGTGGGTGGATTGTGAGATCCCTTAACTTAGTCCCACATCTAATACCTACTGGGAGAAGATCCTATTTATAAGTGAGAATGGACTATAGATCTTTAACTTGGGATAACCATTTTAAATAAATGACTTAGGCCCACTACGTTGCACTTTGGGCCGGGTCATTACAGGTGGTATCAGAGCCAGGTTTCCCACTAGCTCACATTTTATAACTCAAGTACCTGGTTGACTCAGGTGGTCTAGTTTTGGTGATGGTTTGGCGTAGAGAAGAGTGGCGACAGGAAGAAGAAGAAGAAGGAGGAGGAGGAGGAGGAGGGTGGCAATTCTGCAAATACTGGTTGACTCGATACTGACTAGAGTTAAAAATAATACAAACTTGTAATAAATCCATAAAAATAATTATTTTAATGGGTTATGGGTAAAGTTACTAAACTAACTTATGATTGTATGAAATCGCCATGAGTAATGAAAATACGGTAATAATAAACGGCCGATAATTAATCGGCGTAATTCAAGCGATTAAATATAATCGAAGGGTTATAAATAATTAATAAAATAAAGATTTTAACTTTACCATACTAAATTTAATATAAAATTAAATTTGTAGCCTTCGTCGGCATTAATCTCAAAATGAGATGGGGGACAATATTTAATCTCAGAATGAACTGGGAGACCATGAGTAATCTCAAAATGAATTGGGAGACCACCTAATCTGAGAATGAGCTGGGAGATAATTTCTAATCTCAGAATGAACTAGGTGACCATGACTAATCTCAAAATGAATTGGGAGACCACCTAATCTCAGAATGAACTGGGAGGCAATTTCTAATCTCAGAATGAACTGGGAGACCATGACTAATCCCAAAATGAAATCGGAGACCACCTAATCTCAGAATGAGCTGGGAGACTATTTCTAATCTCAGAATGAACTGGGAGACCATGACTAATCTCAAAATGAATTAGGAGACCACCTAATCTCAGAATGAGCTGGGAGGCATTTTCTAATCTCAGAATGAGCTTGGAGATGACTTTTACTAATCTGAGAATGACCTGAGAGACCAATTACTAATCTCAGAATGACTCGAGTGATAATTACTAAAAGACTTGTAAAACAATAATAAAAAACAGATGAAATGATAATAGGGATTTTATTGACTTGTTTCATTTAATTATGCGGCTTAGTGGTTTAATCACTAACGTAGATTTGCCTCCGCAGGTGAGTAGCTTTGGGACTAAAGAATAGAAGTGTGGTTGGTGGTTCTTTTATCAACCCAGGAATGGTGAATCGATAATAAAGTTGGACTTCCTTATTGTCCTCTTGTGTTATAAATGTGGCTATGGGTAACAGTCCAAGACTGTGGGGTAGTTATTTTATATTTTAGAGAATATGATTTATATTTTATGTTGTGAGACTTATTTGTGGTATTTCAATTCAAGTTCTGGAATGTTACAATTACATTACCTATATTTTTAAGTAACACCCGGTCCGGTTTTGGTGCGGTCATTACAGGTGGTCATTACCGGGAGTGGTAGCAGGGCATGGAGCCTCAAACTCGGCAGGGGGTCCCAGAATCACCTCAGATGGTGGTCAGGGGAGTGCCCAAGGGTGGGCAGGGTTAGCTGACCCGGGCGAGCAGGGGGAGCGTCCAAACCCAGTGCCACCGGTAGTCCAACAAGTGGTGCCGCCAGTAGGTGATGATAGTGACTGCTACACTTTGGAAAAATTTAGAAAGAATAGAGTCTGAGGTATTTATTGGAGGGATCGATTCAATGAAGGTGGAGAGCTGGATTGACATTACCAAAAAAGTGTTTAGAGCTCTGTCTGTGCCCCACTACATCAAGTGAGATTGGCAACATGCATGCTTCAAGAGGAAGCATGTTACTTTCCATCGACGTGAGATTTCCTCCATCGCATGGGCGAAATTTGTGGCAGCTTTCAATGGACAATATTTTCCAGAGCCCGTTGTCTAGAAGAAAGCACTAGCGTTCGCCAATTTGATTCAGGGGAGGATTCAGTCAAGGAATATGTGTATTCCCAGACGAACTTCCAGGGTTACCTCCTAAGCGGGCAGTGGAGTTTGCCATTGACCTAGCACCTGGAGTGACACCAATTTCTAAAGCACCAGTCTTGACACTGCCAAATGGTAATGAAGGATTTGTAGTTTTCAGTGATGCATCTCTGTTGGGTTTAGGATGCGTCCTTATGCAACAAGGCAAAGTGGTGGCCTATGCTTCGCATCAATTGAAGAATCATGATCAAAATTATGCAACCCATGACTTGGAACTGGAAGTAGTGGTTTTTGCCCTAAAGATTTTGAGACACTACTTGTATGTAGCCCAGTTTGAAGTCATCACGGACCACTAGAGTTTGAAGTATATCTTCACCCAGGATGACCTTAACCTTCGACAGAGGCGGTGGATAGAATATTTGAAGGACTACGACTTCTAAATCTTATACCATCCAAGGAAAGCGAATGTGTTAGTTGATGCGTTGAGTCGGAAGGGCAAATGGGACAAAAGTCAACAGCTAGCTAAACTTTGGGCCATGTCAGCAAAAGTGGTAGCTATCAACCCGGTGGAGCAACTAACAGGCTTAGTGGCAAATTTGGTTGTTTCCAATGATTTAGTTGATTGTGTTAAGCTAGCACAAATGGGTGATGAGGAGCTAAATAAAATGTTGGACAAGATTACTGACATTGTAGCTAATTCAAATAGTGTGATTAGATTTAGAGGAAGGTTGTGTGTACCCAAGGATAATGCACTGATGCGGAATATCATGGAGGAGGCTCATCATTCAAGGTTCTCGATACACCCTGGAGTTTCTAAAATGTAACAGGATTTAAAGAAAACCTACTGGTGGATTCGGATGAAGAGGGATGTTGTGGATTTTGTCTCTACGTGTCAGACTTGCCAACAGATCAAAGCCCAACATCAACTACCTGGAGGACTATTGCAACCTTTAGAAATACCAACATGGAAATGGGAGTGTGTCATATGCGATTTTATTTCAAAGCTCCCAAGAACTCAAAAGAAGCATGACTCCATATGGGTAGTTGTGGACCAACTAACTAAGGTAGCTCACTTCATCCCCATGAAATCAATGAGAACGGCAGAATACCTAGCAGGATTATGTGTTGACAATATTGTTAAATTGCATGGGATTCCAAAGGAGATAGTCTCCAACCGCGATCCCCTATTCACCTCACATTTCTGGGAAGCTTTCCAAAAAGCCATGGGAACTCAAATCAAGTTGAGTACAACATATCATCTCCAAACTGATGGTCAGAGTGAGAGGACTATTCAAACTTTGGAAGATTTGTTAAGAGCTTGCATTCTTGATTGGGGAGGTGACCGGGATAAATACTTAGCCTTAGCTGAATTCACCTACAATAACTCTTACCAAGCCAGTATAGGGATGACACCATTTGAAGCCTTATATGGTAGGCCCTGTAGATGTCCATCGTGCTGGCTGGACTCTACCAAAGTAGTTATAGTTGGGCCAGAGATGGTGAGGGAAGCAACTGAAAAGGTGAAACTCATTCAACAAAGACTTAAGGCAGCTCAGGATCGACAAAAGAGTTATGCTGATACTCGAAGGAAGGACCTAGAGTTCCAAGTTGGGGAGTTTGTGCACCTAAAGATATCTCCTACGAAGGGGGTGATCAGATTTAAATTGTCAGGGAAGTTGAAGCCAAGATTCATAGGACCGTTCCCAATCCTAGATCGAGTTGGGAATTGTGCATATAGATTAGCATTGCCACCAAGCCTAGCTGGAGTAGACAATGTTTTCCATGTGTCAATGCTATAGAAGTATGTACGAGATGAGGATCATATCATCACAAATTTTGAAGACTTAGAGCTACAATCAACTTTAACCTACGAGGAAACTCCAATCCGCATCCTAGCAAGAGGAATAAAGACACTCAGGAACAAGGAAATTCCTTTGGTAAAAGTATTGTGGAAAAATCAGGGGTCAGAGGAAGCTACTGGGAGACTGAACAAGAAATGGCAAGGAAATACCCAAGCCTGTTTGTGGCATAGGAGTTTTATATTTGTAGTGGCATGAACTGATCCCGAAGAAAAATAAATAAAGTTAATCATAATTGTTCTGTTGCCTGTTATGATATTTCGGGGCATGAAATATTTCCAAGTTGGGGAGATTGTAAAGACCGTGAAAAAAAAAATTGGACGCGGACGCGGTTCGAGAAGGACCGAACGTGTTATATATATTTTTTACCCGGTTAATTATTTACCCATTTTATTATTTACCTGGTTAAGTAAAATACGGGTGTAGAGGTGTTTTCACATACCTTAGCTGTCATTTTCATTTTTTATTAATTTGGAAAGGGGGCGTCATTTTCACATACGGGTGTAAGGGCGTCTTCCTCACCTTAGCCGCCTAGTTCTCCTCTTCCTTATCGGGGCTTCTTCCTTTCTTGGGTATCCTTCTTATCTCCCTATTCTTAGTTTGCATGCATGCTCTTTTTAATTGATAGTAAGCTTGTTAATCATGTAACTAAAGTCTCAAATCAACAAGAAAGAAAAGAACTAAACTAAACTGGAAAACTGAAATCCCGTCCATGGCCGATGGGTGCAAATTGTTGGTGAGATGGGCAACTGTAAACAAGTTTGCAAGGCTTCCCCTCACACCCCTGACGACCCCTCTAGTTGCTGGGTCGAAGGGATGGCTTGCCATGTCCCTATTTTCTGGTGGGTGGCGGAATTGCAGTTGTGAGGGGGTGGAGTTGCAAGGGTGATGAAAGTGGCGACGTTCTGCTGCAATAGGTGCTGTAATGGACGTTCAGAGGAGTAGACACCGGTTGTGCTTCGTCGACAGCATCATGGGTTCCATCATAATAGTTCAGGCCACCAGAATAATCCACTACAGACCACCTTCTCGCCGGAATTCATGGCAGCGACGTGCAGAAGTAGGGAGAACGACCTTACTTCATGCAATGTCCAAAGGTCGCCAATCTTTCTTGTTTTGATGCCAGCCTGAGGTCGTGGAACATCTGAATTGGAGCAAGGTGCAAGAAAGGAGGGGTCTTGAGGTTGGGAGAAGAAGAACAGGCCAGGAGTTGGGCGCCATGGTGCAGCACATGGTCGTCTTGGTTAACTGCTATAAAACATGCACTTTAGGCTTCCAATTGGTTGCTGGACAAAGTTGAAGTTGAGGGAGGACGTGATTCTGGGTTTGGGTGCCACGAAAAGGGGTGGAGAAGAAGGGCGTGGTCTGGTTTTGGTGCTGGTTTGGTGCAGAGAAGAGTGGTGACGGGAAGAAGAAGAAGAAGATGATGAAGAAGAAGAAGAAGGACGAGGAGGGTGGCAATTCTGTAAATACTGGTTGACTCGATACTGACTCGAGTTAAAAATAATACAAACTCGTAATAAATCTTTAAAAATAATTATTTTAATGGGTTATGGGTAAAGTTACTAAACTAACTAAGGATTGTATGAAATCGCCACGAGTAATAAAAATACGGTAATGATAAACGGTCGACAATTAATCGGGGTAATTCAAGCGATTAAATTAAATCAGAGGGTTATAAGTAATTAATAAAATAAATATTTTACCTTTACCATATTAAATTTAATATTAGGTAAATAAAGTGATTATTTTAATAACGAGTCAGTAATCTAGAAAATGGGTTATTAAACTATAGTCGGGTAGCAATCACTCGTGTCGAACCTAAATAGCATAATGAAAATAAATAAAGTTCGAAACTTTATAAAGTCAAATAATTTAAAATAAATGTATTAATAATATTTATGAATTAAAATAATACATATTATTTTAAATAATTTAATTGAACAACTTAATTAATTAAATTGCTATAAATAATAGTAGCGATTAAAAATTATAACCGTCAAGTAAATCATCAAGATCGGGGTTAAGTAATTATCACCGCAAAGGAAAATAAAATACATGTTTATTAGTAATAATTATTTTATCAATAGTTAGGTATTAATTATGATTAGATAATTAATTTAAAATGTAAAGTAGGACTTAAATGATTATATCACATGAATAATCAATTATCTCACTAGATTTGTTGACAATTTAATATTTAATATTTTTGAATTGTTACATGATATATTGTCAAAATTTTAATAATGATATATATATATATATTAGATATTTAGTTGCATGCATTTCTACTCGAATAAAATTATACTTATGTATAATTTTATATTCTCGTTCAGATTAGGATCATTGGTCGCAGCTGCGAGTTCGAAATATCCAGGTCCGTATAATCATTTGAAATGTTGTACTTTCCCTTGTTGGCAGCCCTAGTCGGCCTGAGCCCAGATTCGACCACCATGCGCTGTAACGCAATCGGGGTCAAGGAATTGACTTAGTCCGACACGGGGCCGCACCTTTAAAATTACTATGTGTGTTACCATGTGTGTGCTTATAATTAATTGAAATGTTGTATTGTCCGTATAATTATTTGAAATGTTGTATTTTCCCAAATTGGTATAATTATATAAAATGTTGTATTTTCCCAAATTGGTATAATTGTATGAAATGTTGTATTTTCCCAAATTGGTAGCCTTTGTCGGCACTAATCTCAGAATGAGTTGGGAGACGATTTTTAATCTCAGAATAAACTGGGAGACCATGACTAATCTCAAAATGAATTGAGAGACCACCTAATCTCAGAATGAGTGGGGAGACATTTTCTAATCTTAAAATGAGATGGGAGACAATTTCTAATCTTAGAATGAACTGGGAGTCCATGATTAATCTCAAATTGAAATGGGAGACCACCTAATCTCAAAATGAGCTGGGAGACGATTTCTAATCTCAGAATGAATTGGGAGACCATGACTAATCTCAAAATGAATTGGGAGACCACCTAATCTCAGAATGAGCTGGGAGACGATTTTCTAATCTCAGAATAAACTGGTTGACCATGACTAACCTCAAAATGAATTGGGAGACCACCTAATCTCAGAATGAGCTGGGAGACAATTTTCTAATCTTAGAATGAACTGGTAGACCATGACTAATCTCAAAATGAATTGGGAGACCACCTAATCTCAGAATGTGCTGGGAGACGTTTTCTAATCTCGAAATGTGCTGGGAGACAATTTCTAATCTTAGAATGAACTGGGAGACCATGACTAATCTCAAAATGAATTGGGAGACCACCTAATCTCAGAATGAGCTAGGAGACAATTTCTAATCTCAGAATGAACTGGGAGACCATGACTAATCTCAAAATGAATTGGGAGACCACCTAATCTTAGAATGGACTCGGAGACGATTTCTAATCTCAGAATGAACTGGGAGACCATGACTAATCTCAAAATGAATTGGGAGACCACCTAATCTCAGAATGAGCTAGGAGAAAATTTCTAATCTTAGAATGAACTGGGAGACCATGACTAATCCCAAAATGAATTGGTAGACCACCTAATCTCAGAATGAGCTGGGAGACGATTTCTAATCTCAGAATGAACTGGGAGACCATGACTAATCTCAAAATGAATTGGGAGACCACCTAATCTCAGAATGAGCTGGGAGACGTTTTCTAATCTCAGAATGAGCTGGGAGACAGACTTTTACTAATCTCAGAATGACCGGAGAGACAAATTACTAATCTCAGAATGACCCGAGAGATAATTACTAAAAGACTTGTGAAATAATAATAATAAAAACGGGTGAAATGATAATAGGGATTTTATTGACTTGTTTCATTTAATTATGCGGCTTAGTAGTTTTATCACTAACGCGGAATTGCCTCCACAGGTGAGCAGCTTTGGGACTAAAGAATAGAAGTGTGGTTGGTGGTTCTTTTACCAACCCAGGTATGGTGAATCGATAATAAAGTTGGACTTCTTTATTGTCCTCTTGTGTTATAAATGTGGCTATGGGAAATGGTCCAAGACCGTGGGATAGTTATTTTATATTTTAGAGAATATGATTTATATTATATGTTGCGAGACTTATTTGAGGTATTTCAATTCATGTTCTGGAATGTTACATTTACATTACCTATATTTTTATGTAACACCTGGTCCGGTTCAAGGCGGGTCGTTACAGGATTAGTTCATGATTGTATATTTAGATGACATACTGATTTACTAGAGGCCCAAAGAGGAGCACAAGACACACTTGAGGATTCCTTTGCAGACCTATACAAGAGCCTGGTTGTATGCAAAGCTCTCCAAGTGTGAGTTTTGGTTGTCTGAGGTTGTCTTTTTGGACATGTAGTATTGGCGGCTAGAATCTACAGTGGATCCAGCCAAGGTCAAGGCAATATTGAGATGGGAGCGACCTACTACTGCCATAAAGATATGGAGTTTTCTAGGCTTGGCCGATTATTATTGAAAGTTACGTGCAAGGTTTCTCTTCTCTAAAGGAAGAGTGCTTTGTATGGACTGAAACTTGTGAGTGGAATTTCCAAACTCTAAAGGAGAAACTCACTACCACACCGATGTTGAGTTTACAAGCTAGCCATGATGATTTTGTAGTACACAATGTTGCCTCCGGTCGAGGGTTAGGTTGTGTGTTGATGCATATAGGTAGAGAGTTGAAAGTGCGTGAGTAAAACTAACCAACCGCGACTTAGATCTTGCAGCGGTTATATTTGAACTGTGCATATGGAGACACTATCCGTATGGAGTGTCCTTCTAGCTTTTTACCAATCATAAGAGCTTGAGGTACATCTTCACATAGAAGGATCTAAGTAGTAGACAACGCAAGTAATTGGAGTTCCGAGTGAATTATGACATTGACAAGCCTACCAATTGGGTAAGGCAAATGTGGTTGTAGATCCCTGAATAGGATACTAGTAGTATTGGAGCTAGATTGGCAGCTATAGCTATACAGTATGAAGAGTAGAGAGAGGATGCAACCAATTGATTACCTCGTGACAATCTTATCGAGGTTGACGATTAGTCCAACTATGATAGATTGTATCAGACAAACACATGCACTTGATCAATTGTTAGAGTAGTGGTTCCTTCAGAGGACTCATTCTGAGTTGGTTAGAGAGGCAGATGGTTTGTACCGGATGAGAGGACGGTTGTATGTGCTAGATGTTACATAGTTTTCTTGATTGCATGAAGAGATTCTTCATGAGGCTTATCACTCGAGGTTCATGGTGCACTTGGGCTCCCTGAAGATGTATTACGACTTGTGCCAATCTTATTGGTGCCCAGGGCTGAAGAAGGACGTCCACAACACTATGGTGCAATGTCTTATCTGTTAGCATGTCAAGATCGAGCACTAGACACTAGGCAGTTTGTTGCAGCCATTACCACCGCTTGAGTACAAGTAGGATTGCATCACATGCAACTTTGCCACACATCTACCCCTTTCTAGGCGACAGATGGATGCAGTATGGGTCGTTGTCGATATGTTGATGAAATTATCACACTTTATGCTAATTTGTACCCGTGTTTACGTTGGCCAAATTATAACGGGGTGACATTGTCAGTACTCCACGGAGTTCCTAGGGAGAACGTATCAGATAGGGACCCATGATTCACCACTTCCTTCTGGAGATCTTTCCAATGAGAACTTGGGACGGTGACCAAGTTCATTATAGCCTATCATCCACAGACCGATAGCCAATTTGAGTGGACGATTTAGATCCTGGAGGACTTGCTCTGATCATGTGTGATGGACTTTGGTGGAACATGGGAGGAGCACCTTCCCTTAGTGGAGTTTGTGTATAACAACAACTTTCAAGCTAGCATAGGGATGGCACCCTACGAGGCATTGTATGGCAGGTTATGCAAATGACCATCATGTTAGCTAGAAGGCGATGTGTACCGCAAAATTAATTATGTTGTTTTATTTAGGATTTTATAAATCTTATAGCAAATTATAAATATTATTTAATTAAATTAATTCTTAAAAATCAATATCATAAATTATCAATTATTACCTTTAAAGTATTGAGTACGGTGGTATTTATGGATGGTTTTAAATAAGTTTTATTTATTGAATATTTGGGATTGGGATTTGTGAGTGCAATTTGACGCTATTCGTATTAACTTACTTGTCAATTTTTGACTTTTCCGTTCACACTAATGGTTGGTATTTAATATAGTTCTGTGTGATTATGTTTTTTCCTATAAAATTCAATATATTGATTTCTTGAATTACAAACATATTCTTATATATAAAGGAGAATTCTATTGATGCTAAATAAAACAACATCTTGATAGTTTGTGAGCACAATTGGCTCACAAAGGAAAGACTTTATAAAGGTTTGATTCATATTAGGATCGTAGTTGTAGATGCATCATCAGAATTCCAGGTTTGTATAATTACTTGCAATGTTATATATTATTATTTAGTAGCCTTAGTCAGCCTAAGCCCACATTCGATCACCATGCACCGAGTGTAAATGGGTCAAAGAATTGACTCAATCTGACATGGGGCAACACCTTAAAATTCTTGAGAAGATTAAATGCCTGCCCCCATGCCAAAAGGGGTGACAAGACACAGCAGGCACAAGACGACTCATTGCACTTGCGATATCGAGAGGGTGAGTCAATGGCAAATATCGGTGACTACAAGCCGAGGGCCACAAAAAGTGTGTGAGCATATATGGGATTGTAGTTGGATGGGGCTACCACCCCTCTAGCATAATAAGAACTCGACATAGGATTATAATCACTAAAAGATTCAAATTTAGATATTGGGGAATATATTAACTTGTTTCTTGTAATTATATGACTTAGTGTTTTTATTATTAACGTGAAATTGCCTCCGTAAGTGTGAGCATGGAAGGATGGGTAGAGTCGGGACAACTGGAGGACTCTCTTATTGGACTTTTGATTGTTTCTTATTTGTAATTATACTTTTAGAATGTTTGCATGACTGTGGGATTTTGGTTTGGTTCATGCGGCTTAGATTATTCTGAGCATTGGTTATATTAAATTGTATGACATGGGCTTATTTGAAATATTGAGAATTAATAAAAAATTAATTTATGAGACACTTAGTCTCATATAGTAACATTTGTGTAACGACCCGCCATTTTTCACGATATTGTGGGCCTAACTGGCTAGGTGTTACTCAAAAGTAAAGTAATTATGTCAAACATTTTTTATAAATAATAACATATATAAAGATCCCACAGTCTTGGACCGTTTCCCAGCAGCCACACTTATTTCTCAATTAAATAAAAAAAAGGAGTCCTCATATTTATTTTGCTCCATACTCTGGATGTCAATCACCTAATCTCGTATCTGCACACCTGCGGAGGCAATTCCGCGTTAGTGATTACAACACTAAGTAGTATAATAGATAAAACAAAACAAGTACATTCCACTATTTCCTTATGTTTATTTTAATATGCGGTGGAGCGATTCCGCTGTACTCCAAAACAATGCGGAGGAGGTATCCGCTGTGATCCGCACACCCCGGCCGTAGCCTTTTTTGTGGGGAGGCTACCACTACCGTCTCCAGTGCCAGTGCCTCGCACACCCCGGCCGTAGCCTTTTTGTGGGGTAGCTATCACTGCACTCGGGTGATTGCTATGCCCCGTTTGTGGGGAAGCTCTCACTACCAATTCTAGTGCCAGTGCCTCGCACACCCCGGCCGTAGCCTTTTTATGGGGAGGCTATCACTGCACTCCAGTGCCAATGCCTTGCACACCCCGGCCGTAGCCTTTTTGTGGGGCGGCTATCACTGCACTCAGGTGATTGCTATGCCCCGTTTGTGGGGAAGCTCTCACTGCCAACTCTAGTGCCAGTGCCTCACACACCCCGGCCGTAGCCTTTTTATGGGGCGGCTATCACTGCACTCCAGTGCCAGTGCCTCACACACCCCGGCCGTAGCCTTTTTATGGGGCGGCTATCACTGCACTCCAGTGCGATGGAGGAATCGCTGTGCCTCACTCACCCCGGCCGTAGCCTTTTTATGGGGTGGCTATCACTACTCCAAAACAATGTCGATGCATTACAAAATTCACGCACATAACACGACCCAGTGTCGGACTGAGTCAATTCATTGACCCCAGTTGCACTCGGTGCATGGTAGTCGAATCTGGGCTCAGGCCGACCTAGGCTACCAACAAGGAAAATACGATGTTCTACCTATTATACGTACCTGACTTGTGGGTTCGTCCGACTGTAATCCACTAACCCTAATATGAATGAGGGCATAAAATTATACATTAGTATAATTTTACTCGCGTCGAAAATGCACGCAACTAAATATTTAATATATGCCACATTAATTAATTTATTTAATTCAATAAGGTTCAACACTTCTTTATTTAATTAATTATGCTATCTCGTGATTTCTACACGATTATCTTTTATTGATCCATTATTTTACTTTACGAATTTATTATAAGAATAATCGTTTTATTTATCAAATATAAATTTTATATGCTAAAGGTGAAGTCTTTATTAAATATTCCTCATAACTCTTCAATTTAAGTTAATCGCTTTTAATAAGCCGATTAATTAATTACCGTTTATCCTGATCGAAATTTATTAATTTCATGTAATAATTTATAAATTTATTATTTTGACCACTTAACTCGTATCCCTTTAAATTAATTATTTTAATGATTTTAATACGAGTTGGTATTATTATTATGATTTTTAACTCAACCCGTATCGAGTCAAACAGAAATTACAAAACTGCCATCCTCTTCTTCTTCTTCTTCTTCTTTCCCGTCAGTCTACCCAAAACCAGTCTTCTTCTTCTTTCCCGTCAGCCTTTCTCTTCTCCACCCAAAACCACTCCAACCTCTTCTCCTTCGACCCAAATCCAGATCATGTCCTTCACCAATTGTTTCCCTTCCCTAGCAATCCAATTGGCAGCAACTATCCAGGGCGACCTTGTTCTGCACCACCAAGGCGACTAACCAGCAGCCATGGCGACCTCGACCTGCTGCTATGGCGACTCCGACGTGGCCAGCAGCACCGCCCAAGGCGACCCCTTCTTCCCGCACAACAACCCAACGCCCAGAAGAAGAGAAACACTACACTGCTGCGTGTTATATGCAACTGTTTGTGACACAATCGCCATGGTGCTGTTGCTGCAATTCAGCAGGACGTGCTACCATCCTTGGCCATAAATTCTATGAAATCTAACTTATAATTACTACAACATGCATAAGGACGTTGATGCAGCAACTGATCAGCAAAAGATTATGACTTGTCGCTGTAATTAATCACAAGCAACCAAGAATTGCTGCACGGCAGCAATTTACATTCCTGGGTGGATTTCTGGTTCTAGTCCAGTTTAATTCTCCTTTTTCTTGTTGATTTCAGGTTTTAGTTTCCATGATTATCTAGTTTATTATAATTTTTATCATATGTATGCATGCAAACTAAGAAGAAGAGAGGAAGAAACTTACCAGAACAAGGGGAAACCGGCGTCTGTCCAAAGAGACTTATGTGAATGACGCCCCCCTCCTTCTCCTTATATAATGAAAGAAGGCCTAGGGTATATGAAAACACACTTCGTTGCCGGGTAAATGGGTAAGTGATACGGTTCACTTTACTAGTTTAAACGGTTAAATGGTATGGTTTACTTAACCGGGTAAAAATACTTAACCGGTTAACTAATACTTTCCACTTGACCGGGTAATTAATAATTAACCGGGTAGCGGGTAAATAATTTAAATAAATTCATGGATACCAACGTTCGATCCCACCGCGTCGAATATATATATATATATATATATATATATATATATATTCCGGGTCTTTACAATCTCCCCAACTTAGAAATATTTCGTCCCTGAAATATGATAGTATTCCCAAGGACATCCATCTTCGGTATAAGTTCATGTTACAACAATTACACAGATTTTATGCTACAAACAGGTTAGGATATTTTTTGGCCATTTCTTGTTCAGTCTCCCATGTAGCTTCTTCTGATCCCTGATTTCTCCATAATACCTTTACCAAAGGGATCTCCTTGCTACGGAGTGTCTTTGTTTCCCTTGCCAAGATTCGAATCGGTTTTTCCTCGTAGGTTAAATCCGATTGTAGCTCTAAATCTGCAAAATTTGTGATAATGTGATTCTCATCTCGTACATATTTCTTTAGCATTGACACATGAAAGACATTGTGTACACCATCAAGGCTTGGTGGTAATGCTAATCTATATGCACAACTTCCGATTCGATCCAAAATTGGAAATGGTCCTATGAATCTTGGCTTCAACTTCCCTGATGTTCTAAATCTGATCACTCCCTTTTTAGGTGAGGTCTTAAGGTAGACGAACTCCCCAACTTGGAATTCTAAGTCCTTCCTTCGAGTATCAGCATAACTTTTCTGCCGATCCTGAGCTGCCTTAAGCCTTTGCTGGATGAGTTGCACCTTTTCAGCTGCTTCTCTCACCATCTGTGGCCCGACTATAACCATCTCTGTAGACTCCAACCAGCATGATGGAGATCGACAAGGCCTACCGTATAAGGCTTCAAACGGTGCCATTCCTATACTGGCTTGGTAAGAGTTATTATAGGTGAATTCAGCCAAGGCTAAGTGTTTCTCCCAATCTCCTCCCCAGTCGAGGATGCAAGCTCTCAACAAATCCTCCAAGGTTTGATTGGTCCTCTCACTTTGACCATCAGTTTGGGGGTGATATGCTGTACTTAACTTAATTTGGGTCCCCATAGCTTTTTGGAAAACTTCCCAAAAATGTGACGTGAATAGGGGATCTCTGTCAGAGACTATCTCCTTCGGAATTCCATGCAGCCTGACAATGTTATTTATGTACAGTTCTGCTAAGTATTCCGCAGTCCTTGTTGATTTTGTGGGGATAAAATGAGCTGCCTTAGTCAAACGGTCCACAACTACCCATATAGAGTCATGTCTCTTCAAAGTCCTTGGGAGTTTAGTAATAAAATCACAGGTGACACGCTCCCATTTCCAGGTAGGTATCTCTAAAGGTTGTAATAATCCACCGGGTAGTTGATGTTGGGCTTTGATCAATTGGCACGTCTGACACTTGGAAACAAAATCCACCACATCCCTCTTCATTCCAACCCACCAGTAGGTTCGTTTCAAGTCCTGGTACATCTTTGTAACACCAGGGTGTATCGAGAACCTTGAACGATGAGCTTCTTCCAGAATATCTCGTTTTAATGCATCATTGTTGGGTACACACAATCTCCCTCTAAATCTGATTACACTGTTGGAATCTGCTACAATGTTGGGAGTTTTGTCCAACATTTCATTCAGCTTCTCATCTTCCATTTGTGTTAGCTTAACTCGGTCCACCAATTCATTGGAGATAACCAGGTTCGCCAGTATTCCTGTCATTCGTTCCACCGGGTTAATAGCTACCACCTCAGCTGACATAGCCCAAAGTCTAGCTAGCTGTTGACCCTTGTCCATCTTGCCCTTCCGACTCAACGCGTCGGCTACAACGTTCGCTTTTCCCGGGTGGTATAAAATTTGGAAATCATAGTCCTTCAAGTATTCTATCCACCGCCTCTGTCGAAGGTTAAGGTCATTCTGGGTGAAGATATACTTCAAACTTTGGTGGTCGGTGAAAACCTCGAACTGAGCTCCGTACAAATAATGTCTCCAAATTTTTAGAGCAAACACAACTGCTGCCAGTTCCAAGTCATGGGTTGCATAATTTTGCTCGTGAATCTTCAATTGGCGAGAGGCATAAGCCACCACCTTACCATCTTGCATAAGGACACATCCTAACCCCACTAGAGATGCATCACTGAAGACCACGAATCCTTCATTGCCATTCGGTATAGTCAAAATTGGTGCAGTAGTTAAACTCTTCTTCAAAGATTGGAAACTCTCCTCACACTTGTTACTCCATACATAGGGTTTCCCTTGTATATCCAAGGATAGGTTAGTCACTCCAGGTACTAGGTCAATGGCAAACTCCACTGCCCACTTAGGAGGCAACCCTGGAAGTTCGTCTGGGAATACACATATTCCCGGACTGAATCCTCCCCCTAAACCAAATTGGCAAACGCCAGTGCTTTCTTCTGGACAACTGACTCAGGAAAATATTGTCCATTGAAAGCTGTTACAAATTCCGCCCAAGGAATGGACGAAATCTCCCGTTGATGGAACGCAGTCTTCTCCATGGACTTCCACCAATAGGATGCTTCCTCCTGAAGCATGCATGTCGCCAACCTCACTTGATGGCGATGAGGCACAGAGAGAGCTCTAAATGCTTTCTCAATAATGTCCAACCAGCTCTCCGCCTTCATTGGATCAGTCCCTCCAATGAATACCTCAGCTCCGTTCTTCCGGAATTTTTCTACAGTGTATCGATCACTGTCATCCCCATCTGGCAGTACCACTTGTCGGACTACCGGTGGCACCGGGTTTGGAAGTTCTCCTCGCTCGCCCGGGTCAGCTATTCCTACCCGCTCTTGGGCGCTCCCCTGATCCCCATTTGGGACGTTACTAGGACCCGCAGCCGAATTTGGAGCTCCATTCCCCATTACCAATCCCGGTAACCTCTGCACCATGTTCTGAACCACAGAACTGGTATTTTCTGAAGCCTGCGCTAGTCCCTGTATGGCCGTCAAAATTTGGCCTAACACACTCTCCAGGTTTGTGTCCGACTGCGCAGCTTGGCTCGACTTCCTTCGGGTGCCTGCCATCTAAAATTTATTCCGTTATGGTTCATTAATTTTTTTTTCAATGATTACTTAGGTTTATTAGGGAGTCCACTAATTCCCTAATGACATACCCTATTGGAGAAAAATAAAATATTGGACTCTTCAACAAGGTACTTGAGTCATAAGATGTGAGCTTTTGGGAAACCGTGCTCTGATACCACCTGTAACGACCCACCATTTTTCACGATATTGTGGGCCTAACTGGCTAGGTGTTACTCAAAAGTAAAGTAATTATGTCAAACATTTTTTATAAATAATAACATATATAAAGATCCCACAGTCTTGGACCGTTTCCCAGCAGCCACACTTATTTCTCAATTAAATAAAAAAAGGAGTCCTCATATTTATTTTGCTCCATACTCTGGATGTCAATCACCTAATCTCGTATCTGCACACCTGCGGAGGCAATTCCGCGTTAGTGATTACAACACTAAGTAGTATAATAGATAAAACAAAACAAGTACATTCCACTATTTCCTTATGTTTATTTTAATATGCGGTGGAGCGATTCCGCTATACTCCAAAACAATGCGGAGGAGGTATCCGCTGTGATCCGCACACCCCGGCCGTAGCCTTTTTTGTGGGGAGGCTACCACTACCGTCTCCAGTGCCAGTGCCTCGCACACCCCGGCCGTAGCCTTTTTGTGGGGTAGCTATCACTGCACTCGGGTGATTGCTATGCCCCGTTTGTGGGGAAGCTCTCACTACCAATTCTAGTGCCAGTGCCTCACACACCCCGGCCGTAGCCTTTTTATGGGGAGGCTATCACTGCACTCCAGTGCCAATGCCTTGCACACCCCGGCCGTAGCCTTTTTGTGGGGCGGCTATCACTGCACTCAGGTGATTGCTATGCCCCGTTTGTGGGGAAGCTCTCACTGCCAACTCTAGTGCCAGTGCCTCACACACCCCGGCCGTAGCCTTTTTATGGGGCGGCTATCACTGCACTCCAGTGCCAGTGCCTCACACACCCCGGCCGTAGCCTTTTTATGGGGCGGCTATCACTGCACTCCAGTGCGATGGAGGAATCGCTGTGCCTCACTCACCCCGGCCGTAGCCTTTTTATGGGGTGGCTATCACTACTCCAAAACAATGTCGATGCATTACAAAATTCACGCACATAACACGACCCAGTGTCGGACTGAGTCAATTCATTGACCCCGGTTGCACTCGGTGCATGGTAGTCGAATCTGGGCTCAGGCCGACCTAGGCTACCAACAAGGAAAATACGATGTTCTACCTATTATACGTACCTGACTTGTGGGTTCGTCCGACTGTAATCCACTAACCCTAATATGAATGAGGGCATAAAATTATACATTAGTATAATTTTACTCGCGTCGAAAATGCACGCAACTAAATATTTAATATATGCCACATTAATTAATTTATTTAATTCAATAAGGTTCAACACTTCTTTATTTAATTAATTATGCTATCTCGTGATTTCTACACGATTATCTTTTATTGATCCATTATTTTACTTTACGAATTTATTATAAGAATAATCGTTTTATTTATCAAATATAAATTTTATATGCTAAAGGTGAAGTCTTTATTAAATATTCCTCATAACTCTTCAATTTAAGTTAATCGCTTTTAATAAGCCGATTAATTAATTACCGTTTATCCTGATCGAAATTTATTAATTTCATGTAATAATTTATAAATTTATTATTTTGACCACTTAACTCGTATCCCTTTAAATTAATTATTTTAATGATTTTAATACGAGTTGGTATTATTATTATGATTTTTAACTCAACCCGTATCGAGTCAAACAGAAATTACAAAACTGCCATCCTCTTCTTCTTCTTCTTCTTCTTTCCCGTCAGTCTACCCAAAACCAGTCTTCTTCTTCTTTCCCGTCAGCCTTTCTCTTCTCCACCCAAAACCACTCCAACCTCTTCTCCTTCGACCCAAATCCAGATCATGTCCTTCACCAATTGTTTCCCTTCCCTAGCAATCCAATTGGCAGCAACTATCCAGGGCGACCTTGTTCTGCACCACCAAGGCGACTAACCAGCAGCCATGGCGACCTCGACCTGCTGCTATGGCGACTCCGACGTGGCCAGCAGCACCGCCCAAGGCGACCCCTTCTTCCCGCACAACAACCCAACGCCCAGAAGAAGAGAAACACTACACTGCTGCGTGTTATATGCAACTGTTTGTGACACAATCGCCATGGTGCTGTTGCTGCAATTCAGCAGGACGTGCTACCATCCTTGGCCATAAATTCTATGAAATCTAACTTATAATTACTACAACATGCATAAGGACGTTGATGCAGCAACTGATCAGCAAAAGATTATGACTTGTCGCTGTAATTAATCACAAGCAACCAAGAATTGCTGCACGGCAGCAATTTACATTCCTGGGTGGATTTCTGGTTCTAGTCCAGTTTAATTCTCCTTTTTCTTGTTGATTTCAGGTTTTAGTTTCCATGATTATCTAGTTTATTATAATTTTTATCATATGTATGCATGCAAACTAAGAAGAAGAGAGGAAGAAACTTACCAGAACAAGGGGAAACCGGCGTCTGTCCAAAGAGACTTATGTGAATGACGCCCCCTCCTTCTCCTTATATAATGAAAGAAGGCCTAGGGTATATGAAAACACACTTCGTTGCCGGGTAAATGGGTAAGTGATACGGTTCACTTTACTAGTTTAAACGGTTAAATGGTATGGTTTACTTAACCGGGTAAAAATACTTAACCGGTTAACTAATACTTTCCACTTGACCGGGTAATTAATAATTAACCGGGTAGCGGGTAAATAATTTAAATAAATTCATGGATACCAACGTTCGATCCCACCGCGTCGAATATATATATATATATATATTTTCCGGGTCTTTACAATATGGCTTGTGGCTCGGAACGGGTAGGTTGTTACAAGTGGTATCAGATTTGTGTTCCCACAATACCATGCAAATCAATCCTTACCTTGTTGAAAGTTTAAGAGTCCAATGCCCCAAGGGTAAAATTTCTTTTATATAAGCATTCATCATTCTTTTATAAAATTAATTTTCATTGTTTTAGATGGTAAATAATTATGGGTGTGCCACTTATGGGTCATGTTAGGTGCATGTGACACTTCAACCAATGAGCGTATATGGGACGCCTTTACAATCAGAGGTGTATGCGTGGTATGGGATACCTATGCGATATGGATGACAGTGTCATGGGTCAGTGTGCCCCACTTTAGCTATGCATATAAGTGACAATGCTTAAATGAAAAAAATGCACTGATGAATTATAGTTTACTGTGTGGCAAGATATGAATTTGTGGAAAGTGAAGACACCAATGAAGCATAGAGATACGTATAGAGTAATTTAAAATGATTACTCAAATGCAATAGAGGATCAACTTTTGAAGTGTCCTTCAACAATTTGGATTTAACATGTAGAAGTAGTGAAGAAGTAGATCAAAATGACTCACGTGATCAACCATCACAAAATAGAAGTGAAAATAAAATTTTAAATTGTGATTTTTCTAAAATGAATTTTTTGTGCGAAAATGTGAAGATATTTAAAGTAATTTCTATAAAGCTAGATACAAGTATACAAACGCATAATAAAAGAAATGCCTAAGATAGGATAATAAAGAAGTTAGATGCATGAGTAATTTTTCCTTATACCCATATTATATTTTTTAGGACAAAAATTCCCAAGCTGGGGAGATTGTAAAACACCGATTTTTCTCTTTATTATATTTTCGAGGATGAAAATTTCGAAGCCAGGGAGATTGTAAAACCCCGAAAATAATTAGGTTGTTTTATTTAGGATTTTATAAATCTTAGAAAAAATCATAAATATTATTTAATTAAATTAATTCTTAAGAATCAATATCATAAATTATCAATATTACCTTATATAGTTGGTTTTAAATAAATTTTATTTATTGAATTTTTGGGAATGGGATTTGTAAGTGCAATTTGACACCTATTTGTATTGACTAAATAGTCAATTTTTTACTTTTCATTATCACACCAATGGTTGGTATTTAATATAGTTATGTGCGATTATATTAATTTTCTATAAAATTTAATATAATGACTCTTGAATTCCACATATATTCTTATATATAAAGGAGAATTTTGTTGATGTTAAATAAAACATCTTGATAGTTTGTGAGCACATTTGGCTCACAAAGGAAAGACTTTAGAAAAGTTTAATTTCATATTAGGATCATATTAGCAAATGCCTCATCACAATTCTAGGTTTGTATAATTACTTAAAATGTTATATATTTCTATTTCAGAGCCTTGGTCAACTTGAGCCCACATTCGATCACCATGCGCCGAGCACAACTGGGGTTAAAGAATTGACTCAGTCTGACACGGGGTGGCACCTTTAAAATTCTTGAGAGATTAAATACTTGCCCCCATGCCGAAATGGGTGATAGGGCATAGTGGCGTAAGACGACTCATTATACACTTGTGATACCGAGAGGGTGAGTCAATGGCAAATATCGGTAACTACAGGCCGAGGGCCACGTAACATGTGTGTGCATACATAGGATTGTGTTTGATTAACTCAATAACTGCAAGTATATATGGTCAAAACAAGTAATATAGGGATGAATTTAAGTATCATCCCATAGAGAGATAAATTTTCTTAAATTAAATAAAATTAATAACAAAACAAAAATAATCGACTAAACTAAATCTAAGTAATAACTTTAAATTAAAGAAAAAGTTATAATGATAAAACTCATTATAAAGTCGAACTTCCCTTAACATGAAATTAATATCCATCACATCTTTCTCTTATCTTTTATTCTCTTGAATTGCCGATCTAGGAGAATTATATGACATGGTGGCTCTTGCTCCTTCATGCATCTATTATTTCACTTTAATTTCTACTTCCCGGTGATAATTGATTAATCAACAAAATAATGCATTAAGATTTGCCTTACAATCGTATATAGTGTTGTGTATCTCCCCACCACAACAACAAACAAGTCAAAAGACTTGTCGCATGATGAATTATCAATGACTAATTGAACTCATTTCTCCCAAAATCTAATTAAACCATATGATCTAAGTCTCTTAGCATTAAGAACATGATAATTCAAGCAAACCAATTGAATAAAAGAGTATGAGGTTGAAATGAATTCAATTAAACTATGTTAAGTTCCATTCTTTTTAGAACGAAATAAAGGATTACTCCATAATGAAAATAGAAAACATTATAAAGAAGAAACTACGTCTCATTATGAAAGGAAAAGAATTACAAAAACTAGAACTACTTTTAAGCTAAGAGTTGAGATATCCCAAACAACAAATGACCACCCATTTATGTAGAAGATGAGATACCCAGGAGATATAAGAATTCGAGTAAGGATTCCACAACTCGATGTAGTCTAATTGATTATAATGTCTGATGAAGTTTTCAATTCCCTGACTTACTCAAATGTAGCCAAAGCAATGTACATCCATCCTCATTGAGCTTTGTCAACACCTTAAATTGTAGCCATCAACGGGTGGGGCCCAATGCCATGACCAATAATTCCAAGCTTCTTTGTTTACAATTTTTTCTGCATTAAACTCCAAAATTAAACATATCTAATACAATATTAATTAACTAAAAAAATAAAGTAAACTATCACCTAATTAATAATATTTATACCCAAGATATACAAAATCACATTAAAAACATGGGTAAATATTGTATACTTTAAACACTTATAAGATTGTAGCTAGATGGGGCTGCCACCCCTCCCAGCATAAAAAGAGCTCAGTCGGCATAGACTCATAATTGCTAAAAGACTCAAATTCAGATACTGTGGAATATATTAACTTGTTTTTTGTAATTATATAACTTAGCATTTTTATCAGCAACGCGGAATTGCCTCTGCAGGTGTGAGCATTGAAGGATTTCGATTCAGTTCATGGGGCTTAGATTATTCCGAGTATTTATTATATTAAATTTTATGTCATGGGTTTATTTAAAATATTGAAAGTTAATAGAAAATTAATTTATGAGACAATTAGTTTCATATAGTTATACTTGGCTTATGGCTCGGAATGGGCAGGTCGTTACACGATGAGTCGTTGATAGTAGGCCCAAAGATGCTTCAGGACTCCAAGAAGATAGTTGAGTTGATCAGGCAGAGGCTTCTAGCAGCTCAAGATAGACAAAGGTCTTATGAAGATCAGAGGCATAGGGACGTTAGTTTTGCCCCTAAGGATTGTGTCTTCCTAAATGTCTCACCAAATAAAGGGGGCCAGCATTTTTGGAGACCAAGCGAACTGAATCTAAGGTATATTGGCATCGTTCGAGGTGTTGAGATGTGTTGTAGAAGTTCGTGTTCTACGTATCTATGCTGAAGAATTGCATGCTTGACAGATCACATTAACTTCAATTTGAGGACCTCAACATCCGACCTAACTTGTCCTACAAAGTGGAGGCTACGTGGATTCTCGACCGGTCTATGAAGACTCTTCGTAGGAAAGAAGTGCCTTTTGTGAAGGTACTTTGGTCTCGACTCGGTGTTGAGGAGGCCACTTGAGAGCGTGAGGACTAGATGCGGCAATGTTTCCCCTGACTCTTCACTATGGAGGACAATGACTCTAGGTATTGGCACCCTTTTGTGTTTTTGGTTGAGTGCTATTGTATGTTGTATGTTGTGTGTTGTGACATGTTCTGCTTGTGTTGCCTCTTAGGAAATTTCGAGACAAAATTTTTCTACATGGGGGAGGTTGTAAATCCCAGGCTGTTCACCTGAGGGTTTTAGTGTCGAGTTGGTTGTAATCCAAATTAAGTTAGTAGGGCCGACCCTTTTTACCGTAGTTCGTGTATGGTATGGTGTATGTTTGCCCAGCCTTTAGCATCCTTCGACTCTCGGTAAACTTGTTCAGATGGTACACGCCCGACATTTTTAGAGGGTTTTAGTGTCGAGTTGGTTGTAATCAATATTAAGTTAGTAGGGGCTTTTTACCGTAGTTCATGTATGGTATGGTGTATATTTGCCTGGCCTTTAGCGTCCTTCGACTCTTGGTAAACTTGTTCGGATGCTACACGCCCGAGGTTGGCCCGGTCGCCGTAGGGTAAAAACCCCAAGTTTTTTTATTTTAGTTAACCCAACCCATACCTCTTTAGTGAACCCAATCCATACCTCTTTAACTAACCCAACCCATACCTCCTTATCTAATCCAACACATACCACTTTAGATGTGACACCTATACCTATGACATCACCAATCCAACTACCCCTTTTTAAATAAAACCCATCCCTTCCCTCACCTTTTCACCTTTTCTCCATCCCTCCTCACCTCCAACAACCTTATTCCCCCCCTGACCTCCCTCTTCCTTCTTGGAGCTATAGGCACCCTCCTTTAACCTTTCTAGCCTCCTAGGGTGGAATGCTTTAAGGTTGGATGCTTTAAAAGAGCTCCCCTTAGTCTTCCCTCACTAGTTTCAAGTGGTTTCTCGTAGTTTAATGTTTATCCCCTAAGCTTTGTGCATTCATTTTTATGACATTTGTAGGATGTGGATTTGCCTGTTAGGAGCATTTTGAGTATTTGTGTGTCTTATTTAGTCATGTAAATAAATATATATGTTTCTTATAATGCATGTAGATCACTGATATGTACTATTTCAATATAAAAATCATATCTTGGCACTTTGATGTGACATTTGATCAATTATTGCTTTGTTACCCTCATAACATGTAGATCTACAACTTTTGTGTTGAGTTCTTTACCTTCCATGCCCCATAATTGTCATGTGTGAGGGTAAAAATTGAGGAAATGTGGCAACTTTCACTGTCACAGTGACATAAATGCCCTTTTCTCCAACTTTTGTTCTCTGACCATGTGGGATTTTTTGATACACAATATGGAATTTTTTTCATGGTGATGTTAGGAGTTCGTGGTAAAATTTAAGGCTAATCTAACCACTAAATAATCATTAATATTACCCCCCAATTATGGCATATGTTTGTTGTGCTGTTTGTGATTGTGACCATGATATGCGACTATGTTATATGTTAAGCCACTAATTTTAAGAAATAAAACCTAGTAAAAATAAATGATGTGCTCATAAGTTTTGTCTAATTCAAATATATAAATTTTTGGAATGGGTAAATATCATCTAGGTATGTTTTGGAGGTGTTTACCAAGACAGTGTAAAGATTCAAAGTGAAAACCCTAGTTTTTTTCACTCCGAATGTAAATTACCTTAAAATAGGTATATGGTGTTCAATATGAGTCTAACTTTGTCTGCACCTTACCCTATGTCACAGTAGAATTGTGACTTATTTTTGGGTCATTTGGAAAGGTTTCCAATTTTATTTATGAATTTCCAATTTGTTAGGGCCTAGATAGCTCTAGAAACAGCCTCATCTTGTGACCCAACTTGTAAAATCTACTTTGGCCAACTTACGAAGTAAATTAGGCCAAACTATTACTGGGATTAAGCTTTATGTGTTATCTAACTAGGCCAACTGACCCAAGCCTGTTTGAAATCATCTAACCCATGAACAAACTTTTACAAAATATGCACGAGGCCCAAGAACAATATTCCAGTACCTTAGCGCCAAGCTTAATGGCCCTTGTTCCCATTGATTGGCCTGTGGGCAAGCCATAGTGGAATTTACCTATGAACCTTAGAGTATAAGGACACAAACATCCAAATTTACGCTCACTTGGACATCATTAGGCCCATCCAAAAAATCATTTGGCCCATTCGATCAAAACCCTAGAATTGATTAAAGTCCACTAAGTTAACACGAAACCAAAACCTTAATTAAGTTAAGTAATGAGGTTTAACACTTCACTTACGACCTAATTAAGATAATTAAGTCTATATAAGTGTAGAGCTTGTAACGACCCGCCATTTTTCACAATATTGTGGACCTAGTTGGCTAGGCGTTACTCAAAATTATACCAAACCAATCCTGTAACAACAAGCCCTAAACAGTCTGGGTGTTACTTATATGTTACATGATTTCTATTAAAACCATAAGTATGACTCATTCAAAGTAAAATATAGTTAGTCAAGACATAATAATAATAGTTTCACAGTCTTGGATCGTTTCCCAAAGCCACATGTATAACACAAGAAAATAAAAGGAAGTCCAATTTATTATCCATTCTCCTACCCTGAGTTCGTAAAAGAACCACCAAGCATACTTTCATTCTTCCTTAAGTGAGCTGAAATCAAACAATGCCTACATACCCATGTCGGGATCAAGCTCAATGTAGTTCTATAGGCTCTCAGGTCATTTTGAGATTAAAAGTTTGTCTCCAAGCTCATTTTGAGATTAGGTGGTCTCCCAGGTCATTCTGAGATTAGTCATTATTGGCAGTCAGGTCCATTCTGACATGTCCATTATTGACAGTCAGGTCCATTCTGACATGTCCATTATTGACTATCATGTCCATTCTAACATGTCCATTATTGACTGTCAGGTCCATTCTGACATATCCATTATTGGTTGTTAGGTCCATTCTGACATATCCATTATTGTCTGTTAGATCCATTCTGACATGTCCATTAACAAAATAACTAAGCAATTCAAAGAATCCCAACAATTCTTGCCAATCGAAGGATGAAGCAAAGCAGCACACCCACAACAAAACGAACACCCGACCCCAAAGACTCGCAACAGTTCATACTAAGTAGTCGACAAGAACCCCATGCATAAGACGCTAGGGATCTTGTAACTTAGCAGGGCATCTCCAACAAACCTTCCATGCAAGAATCCTAATGGAAATAAATAAGATGAGGGACGAAATACTCACGCAGAAATGGGAGGTCACCTGGGACGGAGAGGAGGCAAGAAAATTTGACGGCTAGGAAAACGTTTTTTGTTCCCCCTCGACGATCCCCTCCTCCTGCATATATATACACTTCAACCATTCCCTCCATTAAATACTCATACCCCATCATCCATAGGTATTTCCTATGTTCAACGAGCCCCTTCATTAAATTATCACACCCCATCATCCATTCTTGAATAGGTATTTTCTAGGTGACCTTAAGTCGAACCATGACCAGTCGACTTGATAACCAACCATATTGGTTCATCGATATTTATTTCATAATATTTAGGTTCGAGTCTTGTAATAAAAATCATGGTTTTTACAGAGCTTGTGTGGAGTCTTTGCCTAGTTTTGCATGCCAATGTAACCCGATTCCTATTTTGTTCCATCTCCATGCTAGGTATCACAGGTGAGCTCACAAAGTAGAATATGGAGCTCTACTAATCCAGGTCTGTAGGACTCTCCCTTTTCTTCATCCCTAATTGACTCCATGCATGTTGAGCTTAACCACATTTTAAACATAGGATGGCATTGGCGGCTTTTTATCGGATCCCTCTAATGTCGGCCCTTTAGTCGTGTTTTCTACACATCTTTAATAAAACTTAGAGGTCAGTCCTCGATGGGTTTCAAAAGATAAAATCTAGAAACTAAGTATTGAATCATCTCCCAAGCCTATATGTATAAATATGAGGGTTTACGACTTTTACGAGTAAGAGTGTGTACGACATGTATGGACCGCACTAGTATTGCTTCAAACCGTTAGGTAGTGCAGAGCATGAGGGTACTGGGTAATGCAACTTATTTCTAGAATTTGTGACACTAAATTAATCGTTCATTTTGTAACCCGAGTACCATGGTGAGTGCAATATGGAGGATATGATAAATGTTGTATGTACAAATCTGAATATTAGTTGTGCGTGTGCGCCATCACTCATTCTGAAGTTTCCTAAGTTTCTTGTGGGTAATGGAATACCCATTTGTCAGCTTGCTATTTTATGAGTAGTTATTCAAATCGGTAATCAAATTTATTTGATTACTAATGTGGTTTCTATTATATCTAGGTGAGGTTCTCTTGCATTGGCTGACCTAGGGTCATGGATCAAGTGGCTCAGTGGCGGTGGTGGTAGGAGCCCTGTATATGTTGTGTGTTTTGGACTATGTATTTTGTGGATGACAATATGATGGGCATGTGCCCTAACTATATGAGCCGTGTATGATTCGTATGTATGACATGGTGGTTGTCCCAACATGTTTCATCCTTATATTATTATATTTTACTCTGGAGCTACAATACTTTGAGGCAAGGTTAACCATCGTTTGCAGGGTATATAAGTCCATAAGTCCTAGAACATGATGAGGAACTAAGTCAGGTATATGAAACATATTTGGCTACAGCTGTTTGTGTGTTAGAGTAATGTGGGTGCAACATTTAAAACCCGTGACCCGAGTCAGGGTTTTATAGTCAGAACCGGAGGGTTCAACCGTTATTTTTGGTCGAGTCAATTTCAGAACACGTGCACTGAGCCGAGGCTGGTCGTGTATTATGAACCATGAGGGTCATGTGTACCCAAATATATCATGATAACATTAGTAAGACAGTATCGTGATGTGTTATTAGAATATATGAGATTATGCTAGTTTATTTTTTTTTATATATATATAGTGGATCGTAGAATTAGTTTTAGGCCATTTACTGCATTAGGACTTGTTATTTATTATTTTTGGGTGGATTAATAGATCTAGAACATGTTATTTTATTTCATTAAGCTTTATATATATATATTTTTCATCATGTTTATTTTTATAATTATTTAGAATTTATTTCATAATATTGACTCAAGTCGGGAGTGAGTAAAGTTTTATTGCGAAATTGTTACCAACCCATCTCTTCTTCTTCCCCGACTAGTAAACAACTTGTTACCATGTCCATGGTGAGTTTTCTATCTTAAACAGCATTTGAAGAAAAAGAGATCACCAATGTTTCCCAATTCTCTGGCAATGTGTTGAGGAGCAAGATAGCTTGTCATTTTCATCTAAAGGCATCTTCATCATAACAAGTTAAGTAATAATACTTTTCATCTCATTGAGATGCTTTCATATACCACTCCATCACTATACCTCAAATTTATTAATTTCCTCGGCAGTATTCCTCTCGTAAACTTCTTGAAGTTTATCTCATATAACTTTTGATGATGTCAATTCAGAAAACATAATAATACACAATTTCATCTACTCATTGTCTCAAACAGGTCATAGCATTTCGATCTAACTTATTCCAATCTTTATCAGTCACCTTGACCGATTTATGACCGATGATAAGTTAACAAATCCTTTGAATATATATGATCAATTATCTTTTCTTTCTAATACTGTTAGTTATTCGGTCCCTTAAGAGATATCATCTTAACATGTTCTCATCAACCATCTTGTTGAAATATAAATCACAAACACACCAACTAGGCTCTTAGAGATTTTGTTAAACACCTAGCGGGCATCAAATATCATCAACAACCAAAAACTTAACTTAAACAACTTGGCTCCGATACCACTAGTTGGGAATAACGAGTAAAATCCTCATTTGAACTAAAGACGATGAGAATATCAAACAAGATAATAGACACACCACAAACCCATAAGACAAACCAATTTTACGCGAAAAATTTTAAATTTAGGGAAAAACCATAGGGTAAACGGTCAGATTAAATTTACTATATCACAGATTTTATACCTGTCTATCACTCCAATACCCGATTTATTGTACTTTTTATAAAATTGGTATTAATCTAAAAAAGAAAATAGAAAATTACATATTAAGAAGTTGAGGTTATCATCGACGATTTCAAGCGAATCTCAATAAGACATTCACCTTTCTTTAATCAACACAATTTTCCATCCTTCTCTCTAACCTTTTTTTCTCCAAAAACCAAAATCACAAAAACTAAAGAAGAATAGCGTTGGACGTTGCTTTTATTCCTT
>JAURVB010002781.1:0-104922 GCA_033002965.1 Piper betle | reverse complement strand
AGGAGCAATATATACTAATTTTATATAACTTTTTTATTTATATAATAAAAATTTTTCATATAATAGCTCCTAGTCAACTCCACTCCATAACATCCTGAGTCAAGTCCAAGTTTTGAGTTTTAAAATTATGACAACTACTAGATCGAGAACATTGTATATCATCCAATCCACCTTTTGATTTTCAATAGTAATATTACTTATTTAACATTAGACCATTTAATGCCTAAAAAATAACCAATTTTTCTTGTGGATATGTAAATTCCTTAATTTAATAAGAGATAAGTTGGAACTTATCAGAGTAATATGTCAACTTGGTTCAACTCAGCTTAAATCAAAATTATTTGTATAAAAAATCAATTTTGAGCACCTAGAATGACTTTTGAGAGTGTTCAAGTCTTGTTCATAGAAATATGTTCTCATATTGAGCTAACCGATAAGTGTTGGATATATCTATATATTATCTAGATTTTGTGGTCAATTGTGTCTAGTGTTTGAGGTTTTTACAAGTTTATATTAGTATTTTTAGCTCGTTTTATTAGATTTGATAATATTCCATTTTATTTAGAGTTAAATAATTTTAGTTTAATATTAGGTTTTGTTCATTTTGAAGGTTACATGGTTATATACAAGTCTACTAAGAAGACCGGGGTGAATCGAGGAAGGAAATAAAGAAAATAATGAAGAAAAGGCAGAATTTAATCAAGGCTGCGGTGCTAAAACTCCATGGTTTGAAAGCTGCTACGCCGAGAAGAAGAAGAAAAGTATAATTGGTAGAGCGTTGCGATGGCGTAAACTGCACGGCTTTGAAAGTCGTGATGCTGAACAATGTGGTAGGAAAAAAATAAGTGAGTGTCGTAACGCTAGTAAGTGAAGGACGCAGCGCTGGTGCGATAAAGTTTGGATAATTATAAATTAATTAAACTGACTTTCCACAAGGAGAACTTTAATACTACCAACAATAAAAAGATTATTCATGCATGAAATTGGGAGAGTTTTTCACAATTATTCTTCATATTTTTAAAGGCTCTTTTTAAAGATTTTGATCTTCTCAAGGCTTATTCGTTAGGAAAAGATTAAAGATTCAAAAGAAGGAGGAGAAGCGTGTTGCTTTCTAAAGAACAAATCATAAGAGTTTTTCTTCTTATCTTTCTTTGTGGTTTATTATAATATTATTGTAAATCTTTCAAATACTCATTGTTTTATGATTTTCTTTTTTATTTTTATGGAGTAGATTTTATTATGCTAGAGAAGAGATAAACTTTAGACCAATGACTTAATATTTATTTTGATTGGAATTTAATTATTATTTTCTTCATGAGAGTTGTATTTTGTTATGTTTAATGCTTTTATTTATATTTTTAATTGTTGAAGCATAGTGAGGTCCCCGACAGAAGCTATGTTAAATAATTAATTGAATGATAGATTGATTATACCCTATCTCCATGTCTATGGGGATCTACAAGATACATTTATAAATTTAATACAAGTGTCATGGTTAGAAGTTGTAGGAAGTTTATGTGATCCGTTTAAATCATGCATTGAAATGAGAGTTTAAAAGTAATGAATTCATGAAGCTCATGGATCGCGGCGGCGACGGTGCCTGGCGGCGCGATTGGCGACGGAAGCACGACGCAAAGGCGCGGCTTCCTCGCGTCGCGGCGGCCAGCTCGTGGCCGGGCCTGGTCTGGGGCGGCAGAGGCGACGCCGTGTGGCTGTGGGCTGGGCGGCGTCGATCGGCGGCCAGGCAGCGTCGGCCGTGGCGGCGGTGGCGCGCGAGCGGGGGCGCGCGCGGCGGTTAGGGTTTGGGCGTGGGGGAGAAAAGGTCGGGGTGAAAACTTAGTTGGGTGGCAAACTCGTAAATAATACTTGACTCGTCTCCGGCTCGAGTCAAGTATCAAAACTAACTCAAAGTAAATCCAAAAAAAAAAAATCCATAAAAATCGGGAAAAATCCCATAAAATCAAACAAACACTAAAACATCATAATGATATGCTCTAAGACTATCAACCCACCCAAACTGGCTGTAATGTGTCCTAACGCGATAAACAGCCTAACACTAATTCTACGATCCACTATATATATAATAATAATAAATAATAAACTGCATGCCTTCATATACTCTGATAACTCATTCTTTTCTGTTGTGTTCATGATATCATCATCGTATACTTAGGTGCGCATGACCTCGTAGCTCATACACGCCGACTGGCGTCGGCTCGGTGCACGTGTTCTGGAACTGGCTCGACTCAAAAATAACGGTCGAACCAACCGGTTCTGAATATAAAACACTTGACTCGAATCGTGGGTTTTACACAATGCATATTAAATTATGTTGATAATAGGTAGTGCAACGAAAGGGGCATCCAACATTGAATAGATTTAATATAGTCAATTAATGCACGAAAGGGGTAATTACATATTAGGAATTTTACCGTCTCATGAAGTGTAATAATTAATTTCATAATTATATTTATTTTGTCGATTAATTGGTAGGGGATTCTTGTATCCAACATATTATTTGTATATTGAGAAAAACTTTATCTTTAGATTGGACAATTTTTTTCCTTTTATTTTATTTTAGAATTTATTTGAGATTAGAATTTACCTAAATAAAAATCATTCAAGTTCATTTCCTCTTTAGATATTTTAGTTTAATAATTTTAATTGAGTAAATAACTATTCTATGTGGGATCAATACTCTACGTATTATTATATTACGTGATAACGACGGGTACACTTATCGTTATATTAAATTTGTAATACTAACTAGTTTGGAAATTAACAAGTTCACATTCAACTCTAAAGAACGATTAGTGAAATCAATTTGAGGTGGGTGGTAATTAAGTTATTTTGAAGAAGACTAGTTACTTGAAGTGAGCACCAACCTTTTTTAGTGCATGCGGATGGATCAAAAACTTGATACAGATTTATAGCATATGACAAGTGCATCAATTGTGTTCAACTAATAAAATGATGAGTGAAGTATCGTTCCCACAAAGGTAGTTAATTAATTCATTTAAAATTTTTTGGGTAAATTATCTAAAGCAAGAGATAACAAACTTTGAGAATTTTTATCTAGGTTCTAATCTAAAATAAAATAAAAATAAAATAAATAGTCTACTTTAAGAATTGGAGTTTCCATAATATGCGAATATTATGCTAGAAACTCGATTTCACTTCAACCACATAATCACAAAATAATTTTTATAGATGAACTACAATTATTCTTCTCATGGAACGGTGGACTTCTTATTATTTAATTCTCAATATTTTGCATAAAATTAACTATCTTGAAAATAAATTAACTTCAATAATCCATATTTCGGGTAAAATCTCTATTAACTTTTTTCTAAGATGAACTAAGTTCTATCAAGTCGTTACGATAAGCTCTCATATTCAAACTAAAATTTAATAGACCACATAAATATTCAGGGACTCATTTAGACTAATAGTCTTTAGATAGAGTTAGCTCAATTTACTATTTAAAATTTATTATATAATTAATCATATGGTATAACTTCTCTCTTTGAACATCACCATACTACAAAGGCTAATTAAATAAATAAAAAGTATTAAGCAAAATAGGACACCGTTCTCATGGAAAAAAATAATTAAAAGTTCATCTATTAATAAAGATCAAATATCTAGTTTAAAATCCATTTTATTTCTAGCATAAAATAAATTACTCCATACAATATAAAATAAAAATCATTAAACAAAGAGTACTTGAATAATTCATGATGATACTATAATAAAAGACAAGGGAGATAGGAAAAATAAACCCTTTTAAATCGCTCATTCTTTAAATCATCAAATTTCCTACTTTTATTCGCCTTTGAGAGAATCCACTAATTTTTAGAATTGAGTGGCGAGAGATAAAAAGAGAAGAGAATCATCCCTCATTTACGCTTCTTAATCTATGCTTAATCTATGCATACCACTCTCCAAAAGAATAAGGACCGGCCCACGCCAGTATTGGAAACGGATAATAAATAAATTAAAATATGGACGACGCCGTTTCTGAAAACTAGGCGACCTCTTTTTTCAATTTTTCCCCAAAAAAGTCCCATTTACCATAAATTGACAAAAAAATCTTTCTAGTTTCCAGCCTTTTCACTTTGTTCAGATTTACCAATTTTTGTCCATTTCTTTCATAATTAACAAATTAAGTGCTTTCTCCAAATAAATTGATTTTTTTATTTCCTCTTCTTCTCGATTTTTGCTCCAACTTTCTAGAAATATTCAAGATGAATAAAAATTTAAAAAATAATCTAATATAATAAATGAAATTAATAATTTCTAAATAAGAACTAAAATATCTAGAACTAATAAAAAATATTAAAAACACTAAAAACACCTAAAAATCTAAAAAGATAATTACCATTAAGTACATAAGAATGGATTAAAATATATATAAAATAGACAATTATCACCACCCTTTACATGTTAATGTTATTTATCGAAGCACGGACCAATGTTTAGTCTTAATTAGCCTTTTGCATTAGCATATCAAGTTCAGTCAATGTACCTACTAAATGCCATTAATTAAGTAAATATTATATAGCAATTTGCACTTCACAAGCTGTAACTGCACGCACAATATCAATTCTTAAAATACAATTATATGCTCATTTGATTGATTGATTACAGAAGGATTATTATATGATAAAACGTGGGAAAAGATACTTAGCTGCTTCATTCAAAGGATTCATAAGATTGCACGAAAATAATAGTACAAAATATTAGGTTATCTATCATTTGTCACTCACCCATCACCAATTTTATAAATCATAAATAAAAATGTCGATATATTCAACACAAGATTTTATAAAATACGTACAGATCCCATATATTTCGAAACTAATAATTAGAGAATTAGATTAGGACAAATTTTACTTTACCAGGATCAGAATGCTGAAATGTGTACACAATATATTCGGCAGTGAAATTGATGATTATTATAGATTTGAGCTGCTGGTAGTAATTTTCATCGACATCAATAATAATAATAATAAAATAACCCTCTTAACTAATATTCGAGCGAGGTCAATCATATTCTTTTTAGATTGTTACCCTAAAACATAACTTATGACAATAAGTAAACAAATAAGTGATATCTCAAATATGTAGTTTCAATGCAACAGTAGCTCGGGAGAGCTTTGTGAGAGGGCAGTTGCACCACTGGCAGCTGGACCATGGGCTGGCAACACTGAATTAGCCGGAGCAGACGCCGTCGTCGGTGGCGCTTCCTTCTTATGGGCCGGTGCCGGAGCAGGTGCATGGGACGGAGGAGACTTCTATGTGATGGGGGGTGAGGTGACTGATCCCCATTACCAGGGGATGAAGGAGGGGAACCGTGGAGGTCACCAGGGGATGGAGAAGAGACTTGCCAGGATTAGGAGAGTAGTCATACCCAGATGGAGCTGCATGCATAACAATGGCGTCGTCAATTAATTATCAATCCATGACACAAAATCCATGCATTCAATTGACAAGCTCTTTGTATATATTACCTTGGTCGCCTTTTTGTCGCAAAGCAAGATAAGGAACTGGTTCTAGAGGATAGCACTTGTTTGAGGACTATATACACTGAACTGATCGCTTGTGTACGTACATGTTCATTTTATTATGCTCGCCAATAGATCTTAAGGGCAATGAATTTTTTTAGAGGCAATTGATCATAGTCTTAAGGGTTTTTAATAGTTAATTATTTCTACTATAAGCCATAGAAAAACCAACTTGAAATTCAAATAACTACCACAAAATGAACGAGGGAAATTAGTAGTTATCAAAGAAAGCAAAGTGTGCTTACGCGGTGCTGGAGAGTGCCCAGGAGGGAACACTATGATCAACAAAATAAAATGTCGTCAGATATATAATCACCTCTACAAATTAATAAAATCTAATAAAATCTTAGAAGGATAAAAAACAGAAAAGGAAGACTAACATGAGCAGGTGAGCTTGGCGGTGGCTTTGCATATAGAAGGAAGGCTCAAGGCCCTGGAGTGGTCAATGGGGATGAATCGACTTCTCATTTTTGAAGGCAGTTTGGATGCTCTTTGACAACCTTCTTGAATCCATGGCAGCAAGCGGCCTCTGGCGTGGCCAATCGACTTCGCTTTATGATATATGAAATGCAGGTAGGCATGCCCATGAGCACATAATTGCAATGGACCTCATGGCGCTGCAGTGAAGTCCCTTGGGCTATGGCCGCCATGCAGATTATTGTAACCAAGGGTACCACCCAAAGCTGCTCATGTTTCACCGTCAATAGAAAACAAAAATATTTAGTTTCAATAATTTTTAATACGCCACAAGAGATAATTTCTATTTATCCGTTGAAAAACTGATCGTACGATGAAAATATAATAGTCCTTTATAACATCAAATAATATATATAATTTTCCCAATGAAAATTCAATGATTCATTGAAAAAAAATGCGTACCTTTTCCCTTACTTTTAGTTTCTTCCTTAGTTAGTCATATATAGATAGATTATTATGTAAACGTCTCAGAGTAATAGGAGAGCTAGATCATCTCAAGATTTGTTGCTATCGAATATAACTCCTAAACATATAAATCATAAATATAGATATTTTGGGCTTTTTAAAATATTACAAATATATGCCTATTGTTCTTGTTATAAATCATAAATATAGATATTTTGGGCTCTTTAAATGTTTACTAATATCTACCTATTGTGTTGGTTATGATATATTGGATTTATATGCAGTACCCGCTACAAGTATATTGTAACACCCCAAATCTGATTCGTTCGTGAACCAAACCGGATTGTCACGGGTCCCGATTAAGTCGGCTAACCCGAACTTAACCCGAGTGGATCTACTCTTGGAGTCTCAAGATAGAAGATATTAATCGCTATGCATGGATGAATGCATGGAACCGTAACATAATACATGGATAACATGACAATCAGTTTACATACCAAAATAATTATGATAAAATTAATAAAAATTCCTTAATTAAAACAAACAGTCTCCCCTAAAAGTGTAATTAGAGGTCACTCTATCAAATCAACCTGTATAAATACATAAATTCATATACATCCATTATACCATATTTTCTACATAAATATTTAATTCGGTCACATCAAATATTCTCTAAGTTTTGGGTTTCAACCCACCCACAAATTTTCATTTCCATCTTTATCATTCAATTTGCATACTAATTTATATTTCGGATCATATTATCACTATCTATTTCTATTTACCAAAATCTTCATCATATCATCTTTTATATCATGCAATTTTATCACAAGAATTTCATTTTCATAATAACATAACAAACAGCCAAAATAGCCAAACCAAACATTCTGTCAGCGAGCATGTGTGCATGTGTGCAAGGTAGGTAGTTGCTCCTCCGTCCAAGCCGGCGTATCCAATATTTAATCCTCACCTACATATATATAAAAGAAACGTTAGTAACACAGTGTTAATGGTCCAAAAATATAACTACATAGCAAACTGGCAAATGAGAGCTGACTCTCATTTTGAAGAAAACATTTATATACTTCTCGTGAACACTCCTAAGGGCATCTACTGAGGAGCCACTGGGCTACAGACCTGATAGCATCCCGAACTGACTGGTCTGATACTTCTCTCAGCATTTTCTCATTTTCCTGGTCCCTTCAGACCACTAGTATATCCTAAGCCCTCTCATTTCTACCATAATTCTCCTAGCCTTGAGTACAAAAGATAAGTACTCCCAGGCAGTCATCTTTAGTACCCTTTGAACCACAAGTTCGAACGTGCATTGTACTAAACAGTACCCATAAACCTCCACATTTCTCCGGGTGTGAGGAACTCAAAATGGGAGTTGTCAGGATCCCTCGGGAATAGAACAACCCTCTCACTAATCCAGAGTCTTCTTTGACTAGCACATGCACCCGCTCATGGTAGGTGCGAGTCAACTTTCTCATCTCTTGTCTCACTGAAACACGATAAAATTATATACAGGCCAATGAAGGGATTTATATAATATGCCCGAAGGTAAATTATAGTGGATCTTATTTTAGAAATCAAACTCGAGGGATCTCATCCTCGAAGATTATTAATCCAGAAAACCGATTGATTAAATGGCCCGGGTTAAGTTGGATCCAATAAAACACCATTTAACTTCCTGCAAGTAATAAAATAAACATACAATGGAATAGAACGTAAAATAGAGAATAAGTTCTAAACAGACCTGGTAGAAACTCCAAACGTGTCCACGCGCCTATGCGGCGAGCTCCTACTCCGTACTTACACATCAAACTTAAAGCTAACGCCCATTCATGATGTATTCACATATCCTATAGCGTGTACACATCAATTATACTCACATCAACCATACATCAATCTCAATCCATATAAGATTTCCTATACTACGTATGCATTAGATTACAATACTTACTTAGTTTACCTAATTAATTCCTTAGCATTCATTTTAATACAATTCAATCAAGAAATTCATGTTTTTATTTACAATAAAATAGCTAACACATCAATTTATCAATCCTAGCATGTTGTGCTAATAATTATTGTAATACCGCAAATTCAATTCACACTCGTGAACCAAACCGGCATGTTATAGGCTTTGGTTAGGTCGGTTAACCAAAACCCAACTCGTGCGGATCTAATCTTGGCGTCTTAAGATGAAGATACAACTCGTCATACATGGATGAATGCATGGAATCCTAACATGATACTACATGGATGACATAGAAACTAAATTGCACACCAATACAATTACGATAAAAATCGCATAAAAATTCTGAAATACAACGGATAGAGTCTCCCATAAAAGTGCAATTAGGGTCCATCCTATCAAAACAATGTACACAAGTGTATATGCATATATCAACAATTTCATTCACACACAATCTAATATACTGTAAACTCATTCTAGAACTTGGGTCTCAACCCACAACGCTTCCACTGCGCAATCTATTCATGTTTCACATTCTATCATGTCTTAACATTTAATCATGTCACATCATCATGTCTCAAGCATTTAATCACACCATTCACTATAAAATAACATCATAAACACAATATGTAACACCCCAAATCCGGTTCACGCTTTCGAACCGAACCGGCATGTTACAGGCCCTGGTTAGGTCAGCTAACTCGAACCTAACTCGTGCGGATCTAATCTCGACGTCTTAAGATGTAGATACGACTTGTCATGCATGGATAAGTGCATAAAACCCTAACATGATACTACATGGATGTCGTGCAACCTAAATTTCACATCATTACAATTACGATAAAAATTCTGATATAAAACAGACAGGGTCTCCCTAAACGTACAATTATGGGCCCACCCTGTCAAAATAATATAATAATATATATAATATATACACATGCATCCATGATTTCATTCACACAAAATCTAACATATTATGAATTCATTCTGAAGCTGGCGTTTCTGTACACCCCGTTTCGGCTCACCCGTGAACCGACCCGGAAATGTCACCGGCGACCGAACCGTTCGCTAATCTACTGGGTTCGGTTAAGCCGACCCGGATCTGCCCTCGGTGTCTCAAGATGGAGATGCAAATATGAAATGCATGGATGGGATGCGTGGGTTCTAACGGAGTCCTACATGCATGCTATGATGTGCAAGACAAACAAAACCATGCAACGGCAAGAAAATTTTAATTAAAAATTATCCACAACAAGGTATATAAATATTTTATCAAAATACGATAAAACATGATAATCTACCGTAGCATTCATCGCTATCTCTTTCGTTTCAATTGAACCGAGCCTAAACTCCAAACTCACTACTCATTCATATTTATCCATTCATTTCATATCAAGCAATTTATCTAAACAAACACATCAAAATTATCATTCACATAGCAATAACACACCGTCATTATACGTTACACGCGGCAGGTACATGTGTGCGCGGTTCTGTGCTGCTCCTCCGCAGTCCCGACAGCTTTCATCGCTCGCATTCCTCACCTACATATATATAGAAAAACCGTCAGTAACGAGTGTTACCGGCCCGGAAAATAACTAATATCAATCTGGCACAGGAGAGCAAACTCTCCTGTTGAATGAAAACCATATACTTCCTCAAGAACTCTCATCAGGGCACATACGGGAGCCGTCGCCCTCGGGTCGACAGCGTCCCCCTATCTTTCACATTCTCATGCCTCGGCCATTTCTCTATTGCTTCTCGCGTCAAATCTCATTCCTTTCCGCCCTCTGCACCTTCCATATTACTCCTGGCCTTGAGCACGAAGGCCGAGTACTCTCAGGCAGTCGCCTTCAGTACCCTTTGAAACCACAAGTCTAGACATGCGCTGCAATGCAGTACCCGTGAACCTCCACACTTCTCCGGGTTTGAGGAACTCAAAGGTGGAGTTGTCAGGATCCCTCGGGAATGAAACGGCCCGCACACCATTCCAGAGCCCACTGTCGACACACACGTGCCCGCTCGCGTAGCACGGTAGTCGGATTTCCCTCATTCAGTCTCTCACAAAAACACGAAAACTATACATATATATAGGTCTGGGTTGGGATTTATACAATAGGCCCGAAGGCAACGTGAGCTGGATCTGAAGTTCGAAAACAAACTCGAGGGATCTCATCCTCGAGGGTTATTAATCCGGAAAATCGTTGGCTAAATGGCCCGAGTTAAGTGGGATTCGATAAAACGCCACTTAACTCGTCCTGCACATAATAAATCAAATACACAAGAGAGTAGCGTAAATCAGAGAACGAGTCCTAAACGGACCTGGTAGAAGCTCCAAACGGGTCCACGCGCCTAGGCGGCGAGCTCCTACACCGTACCTACACAATCAAACTAAATACTAACGCCCGCATGATGAATCACACATCCTATAGCATGCACGCACAATCAACACAATCACGCATCAATCAACACACATTAACCTATATCAATTCTAGCAAGTCTACTTAGGCTAGTTTGCATTAGATCATGATCATTACCTAATAACCCTAATTAGTTTCATAACTTCTATTTTTTAACACCACACAATTCCACAAATTTCATATTTTATTCTAAATCAAATCCACATTTATATAAGTAATTACAATGCACAATTCATCAATCATAGCATGCAAATTCTAATAATCAATACTTTCAATTAATTAAGTTAAAATAAATTATACCTCGCGTCGTCGAAAATCGGCGACGGCTAGGGTTTCCGTTTCGCGGCTCGAAACTCGAATTCGGCACCTAGCGGCGTCCGAAGTCCGATCAGATTGGACCGGGTGCGTTCGGCGGATGATCCGGCGAATTTCCCACGAATCCAATTTTCCGGCGGTTCCGGCGGTTTTCCGGCAGAGTGTCGGCGGTTTTCCGGCGGATTCCGGCGGTTTCCGGCAAGGATTCGGGACGGGGCAATCAGGGGGTCTATCGGCACCAGCTCGACGAGCTTGATCCGATGGCGGTGTCAAACAGAGCAACCGAGGTGGCGATGGCCATCGACGACGGTGTCGAAAATGGGCGGCGGCGGTGGTGTGCTCCGATCGGGGCTTCGGCCGGCCTTGACGACGGTCGGGAGGATGGGGAAACGTCGGCAACGGCGAGGGGGTGCTCGTCAGGGTCACACCAGCGGCGGAGCGGCCCGGACTGTAACACCCCGTTTCGGCTCACCCGTGAACCGACCCGGAAATGTCACCGGCGACCGAACCGTTCGTTAATCTACTAGATTCGGTTAAGCCGACCAGGATCTACTCTCGGCGTCTCAAGATGAAGATGCAAATATGAAATGCATGAATGAGAACGATTGGGTTCTAACGCGGTCCTACATGCATGCTGTGATGTACAAGCAAAAACAAGACAAAATAATAAATGAGAAACCAAAAGAAAATATATAATATTTTATGAAAATACGATAACACATAATAATCTACCATGACATTAAATCATTATCTCATTCATTTTTACCCGAGCCGAGTCTGAACTCCAAGGCTCCCTACTCATTCATATTTATCAGTTCGTTTCATAACAAGTAATTCATCAAGACAAAAACATTGTAATAATCATCCACACAGCATTAAACAACCATCATTATACATTACACGCGGCAGGTACATGTGTGCGCGGTTCCGTGCTGCTCCTCCGCAGTCCCGACAGCTTTCATCGCTCGCATTCCTCACCTACATATATATAGAAAAACCGTCAGTAACGAGTGTTACCGGCCCGGAAAATAACTAATATCAATCTGGCACAGGAGAGCAAACTCTCCTGTTGAATCAAAACCATATACTTCCTCAAGAACTCTCATCAGGGCACATACGGGAGCCGTCGTCGTCGGGCCGTCGCCCTCGGGTCGACAGCGTCCCCCTATCTTTCTCATTCTCATACCTTGGCCATTTCTCTATTGCTTCTCGCATCAAATTTCATTCCTTACCGCCCTCTGCACCTTCCATATTACTCCTGGCCTTGAGCACAAAGGCCGAGCACTCTCAGGCAGTCGCCTTCAGTACCCTTTGAACCACAAGTCTAGACATGCGCTGCATTGCAGTACCCGTAAACCTCCACACTTCTCCGGGTTTGAGGAACTCAAAGGTGGAGTTGTCCGGATCCTTCGGGAACGAAGTGGGTTCTCCCCAGCTCCAGAGCCCGCTCTTCCGGGCACACGCCCTATCTGAAGACGTGGCCGCAAGTAACCCTCATTCCATCTCTCACCGAAAACACGAAAACTATATATATATAGGCCTGGGTTGGGATTTATACAATAGGCCCGAAGGCATCGTGAGCTGGATCTGAAGTTCGAAAACAAACTCGAGGGATCTCATCCTCGAGGGTTATTAATCCGAAAAAGGACTGTTGGCTAAATGGCCCGAGTTAAGTGGGATCCGATAAAACGCCACTTAACTCGTCCTGCACATGATAAATCAAATAAACAATAGAGTAGCGTAAAACAGAGAACGAGTCCTAAACGGACCTGGTAGAAGCTCCAAACGGGTCCACGCGCCTAGGCGGCGAGCTCCTACACCGTACCTACACAATCAAGCTAAAAACTAACGCCCGCATGATGAATCACACATCCTATAGCATGCACGCACAATCAACACAATCACTCATCAATCAACACACATCAACCTATATCAATTCTAGCAAGTCTACTTAGGCTAGTTTGCATTAGATCATGATCATTACCTAATAACCCTAATTAGTTTCATAACTTCTATTTTTAACACCACACAATTCCACAAATTTCATATTTTATTCTAAATCAAATCCACATTTATATAAGTAATTACAATGCACAATTCATCAATCATAGCATGCAAATTCTAATAATCAATACTTTCAATTAATTAAGTTAAAATAAATTATACCTCGCGTCGTCGAAAATCGGCGACGGCTAGGGTTTCCGTTTCGCGGCTCGAAACTCGAATTCGGCACCTAGCGGCGTCCGAAGTCCGATCAGATTGGACCGGGTGCGTTCGGCGGATGATCCGGCGAATTTCCCACGAATCCAATTTTCCGGCGGTTCCGGCGGTTTTCCGGCGAGTGTCGGCGGTTTTCCGGCGGATTCCGACGGTTTTCCGGCGACGATTCGGGACGGAGCAATCAGGGGGTCTATCGGCACCAGCTCGACGAGCTTGGTCCGATGGCGGTGTCAAACAGAGCAACCGAGGCGGCGATGGCCGTCGGCGGCGGCGTTGAAAACGGGTGGCGGCGGCGGCGTTCTCCGATCGGGGCTCCGGCCGGCCTCGACGGCGGTCGGGAGGATGGGGGAAATGTCGGCGACGGCGAGGGGGTGGTCGTCGGGGTCACAGCGGCGGCGGAGCGGCCCGGACGGCGGCGAAATCAGGCCCGGAGTGGCGACGGCCGAAGCGGCTTCGTGGGGCGATTCCGGCGTCGTGGCGGCGCGACGGTGGCCGGGGTTGGTCGGGGCGGCACGGCGACGACACGGCGGGGCGGGGCGGCGTTGATCGGCGGCCAGGCGGCGTCGGCCGCGGCGGCGGCAGCACGCGACAAGGGCGGCGGCGAGGGTTTGGGATGGAAGAAGGGTCGGGAGGAAGAAGAAGTGCGTGCGATGGCAGTTTCGTAAATTAAGTACTTGACTCGATTCCGACTCGAGTCAATAATAATAACTATCTCCTAATAAATCCTAAAAAAATCCAAAAAATATGGGAAAAATCCCGTAAAATCAAACGAACACAACAACATCCAAATGATATGTTCTATAACTAATAACCCACCCAAACTCACCTATATCGCGTCCTAATTCGTCATTCGGCCCTAAAAATATTCTACGATCAAATAAAAATAACAATCAATACTGCATACCTCCATATACTTGATAACCCATTTTTTCATCATCTTTCAGGCGTTATCATCATACACTTGAGCATACATGACCCTCATTGCTCATAACTCACAGCTGGCCTCAACCCAGCTCGCGGTCCATGAAGCTGACTCGACTCGAACCGACTGGTTCACTCCCGTAAAACTCTGACTCGAGTCACGGGTTTTACAACCTTCCCTCCTTAGAAAAATTTCGTCCTCGAAATTTTAACCAAGGAAGTTTCCATCATGTTCCTCATCTAAATGTACGTGTTGGCGTAGTGCCTGGTCGTGAAGCTGGTTGCTCGAACAACTCCGGGTATCGCTTCCTCATCTCGTCTTCTCGTTCCCACGTAGCTTCTTCAACTCCTCGTCGGGTCCATTGCACTCGTACTAAGGGAACTTCTTTTCTTCGGAGAATCTTCACTCTTCGGTCCACGATTTGGACTGCATCCTCTGGGTACGTCAGGTCTGGTTGCAGCTCTACCTCTTTGAAGTTGATGACATGAGAGTTGTCAGGGTGATACTTCTTCAACATTGACACGTGGAAGACGTCATGCACAGCTGATAGGTGAGGAGGCAATGCTAGCCTATATGCCACTGGTCCAATGCGCTCAATCACGTCAAAGGGTCCGATATAGCGCGGACTGAGTTTCCCTCGCGTCCCGAATCTCGTGTTTCCCTTAGTCGGAGAGACCTTCAGGAGAACGTGATCTCCTAACGCGAAATGAACCTCACGTCTGCGCTGGTCTGCGTAACTCTTCTGTCTATCTTGAGCTGACCTCATTCTTCTTCTAATCCTCATTACCACCTCCTGTGTCTGCTGGATCATTTCTGGCCCAACTACCACTGGTTCGCTGCCCTGCACCCAACACACTGGGGATCTGCATGGTCTGCCGTACAGTGCTTCGAACGGTGCCATTCCAATCGTGGCCTGATAGCTGTTGTTGTAGGAGAATTCCACCAAAGGTAGGTGTTCTTCCCAACTCCCTCCGAAATCTAGGATACATGCGCGAAGCAAGTATTGCCCTGTCCCGAATCATCGCCGGAAAACCGTCGGAATCCGCCGGAAAACCGCCGACACTCGCCGGAAAACCGCCGGAACTGCCGGAAAATTGGATTCGTGGGAAATTCGCCGGATCATCCGCCGAACGCACCCAGTCCAATCTGATCGGACTTCGGACGCCGCTAGGTGCCGAATTCGAGTTTCGAGCCGCGAAACGGAAACCCTAGCCGTCGCCGATTTTCGACGACGCGAGGTATAATTTATTTTAACTTAATTAATTGAAAGTATTGATTATTAGAATTTGCATGCTATGATTGATGAATTGTGCATTGTAATTACTTATATAAATGTGGATTTGATTTAGAATAAAATATGAAATTTGTGGAATTGTGTGGTGTTAAAAATAGAAGTTATGAAACTAATTAGGGTTATTAGGTAATGATCATGATCTAATGCAAACTAGCCTAAGTAGACTTGCTAGAATTGATATAGGTTGATGTGTGTTGATTGATGCGTGATTGTGTTGATTGTGTGTGCATGCTATAGGATGTGTGATTCATCATGCGGGCGTTAGTTTTTAGCTTGATTGTGTAGGTACGGTGTAGGAGCTCGCCGCCTAGGCGCGTGGACCCGTTTGGAGCTTCTACCAGGTCCGTTTAGGACTCGTTCTCTGATTTACGCTACTCTCTTGTGTATTTGATTTATTATGTGCAGGACGAGTTAAGTGGCGTTTTATCGAATCCCACTTAACTCGGGCCATTTAGCCAACGATTTTCTGGATTAATAACCCTCGAGGATGAGATCCCTCGAGTTTGTTTTCGAACTTCAGATCCAGCTCACGTTGCCTTCGGGCCTATTGTATAAATCCCAACCCAGACCTATATATATGTATAGTTTTCGTGTTTTGGTGAGAGACTGAATGAGGGAAATCCGACTACCGTGCTACGCGAGCGGGCACGTGTGTGTCGACAGTGGGCTCTGGAATGGTGTGCGGGCCGTTTCATTCCCGAGGGATCCTGACAACTCCACCTTTGAGTTCCTCAAACCCGGAGAAGTGTGGAGGTTCACGGGTACTGCATTGCAGCGCATGTCTAGACTTGTGGTTTCAAAGGGTACTGAAGGCGACTGCCTGAGAGTACTCGGCCTTCGTGCTCAAGGCCAGGAGTAATATGGAAGGTGCAGAGGGCGGAAAGGAACGAGATTTGACGCGAGAAGCAATAGAGAAATGGCCGAGGCATGAGAATGTGAAAGATAGGGGGACGCTGTCGACCCGAGGGCGACGGCTCCCGTATGTGCCCTGATGAGAGTTCTTGAGGAAGTATATGGTTTTCATCCAACAGGAGAGTTTGCTCTCCTGTGCCAGATTGATATTAGTTATTTTCCGGGCCGGTAACACTCGTTACTGACGGTTTTTCTATATATATGTAGGTGAGGAATGCGAGCGATGAAAGCTGTCGGGACTGCGGAGGAGCAGCACGGAACCGCGCACACATGTACCTGCCGCGTGTAATCTATAATGACGGTGTGTTATTGCTACGTGAATGATAATTTTGATGTGTTTGTTTAGATAAATTGCTTGTTTTGAAATGAATGGATAAATGTGAATGAGTAGTGAGTTTGGAGTTCAGGCTCGGTTCAATTGAAACGAAGGAGATAATGATGAATGCTACAATAGATTATCACGTTTTACCGTATTTTCATAAAATAGTATATATTTTCTTTTGGTTTCTCATTTATTATTTTATCTTGTCTTTGCTTGCACGTCATGGCATGTATGTAGGACTCCGTTAGAACCCACGCATCCCATCCATGCATTTCATGTTTGCATCTCCATCTTAAAACGCCGAGAGTAGATCCTGGACGGCTTAACCGAACCCAGTAGATTAGCGAACGGTTCGGTCGCCGGTGACATTCCCGGGTCGGTTCGCGGGTGAGCCAAAACGGGGTGTTACAAATTACATCTCACGTCATCCACAATCGGCGATGGCTAGGGTTTCATTGTGTGGCTCGAGACTCAAATTCGGCACCAGGCAGTGTCCGAAGTTTGATCGGATTCGACTAGATGAATTCGATATAAGATCCGGCGAATTTCAGCGAATCTAATTTTCTAGTGATTTTCTATGGTTTCCTGCAGTTTTTCGGTAGCTTTTCGATTATTTTTCGACAACATTTCTGGCAAGGCAATCGGGGCTATAGGTTGGCACCAGCTCGGTGAGCTCAACCCAATGGTGGTGGCGGTGAAATACAACAATTACAACGATGACCACTAGCGGCAACAACTAGTAGGTCAGCATCAGTTGACTTGTCTGATCAGGCCTCACCAGCCTCACCGGCGGCATTGGGTATGGGGGAAAATGGTCGGGGGTCAAAGGAGGTGGTGTTGGCAGCAGAACGACGTCTGGACGGGTGATGCTAGGGCACGACTCTAGAGCATCGTGGAGACCAGGTGACGATCAGAGGCGCTTAGGGTGGCACGATGATGTCACGACGGGGCTAAACAATGTTGATTGGTAGCAGTGAGGCGACCGGAGGTGGCGTCGGGGGTAATGACAGGGACGGCATCAGGGTTAGGGGGAGACAAGGTCAAGGTGGCAGTTTCGTGAATAAAAATTGGTTCGACTCTGACTCGAGTCAAAAATAAAAACTAACTCGTAATAAGTCCTAAAAAATCCAAAAAAATAAGAAAAATCTTATATAATATAATACATACCATAACATCACAATGGCATGCTCTATAACTAATAACCCACTCAAACTATTTTGTAACGCGTCTTAATGCATTATTCGGCCCTAAAAATAATTCTATGGTCTAATACTAAATAAATAAATAAAAATTTGGGCTTACTCTCATAAATTATGATAACACATTCTGCTACTATCTTACTGACGTTATCATTATATACTTAGGTAAAGATGACCTTCATAGTTCATAACACACGACCGACTTTGGCTTAGTATGTGTGTCCTGAAATTGACTTGACTAAAATAACTGTTGAACCAAGCGATTCTGACTATAAAACCCTGACTTGGGTCACAGGTTTTACATATTTGGTTGGGTTCAATTGAATTTTAATAAACAAAATATTTCATCTGAGACTTAAAATATTTTTATGATAAATATTTAATAAAATACTAACTTATTACCCGTGCTATGCATGGGGAGTAGTATTTTTTTAATAGCATTGGATTTATGTGCAGTACCTACCTACGAATATTTGGTTCATGGAGTTGAATGAGGTTCAATTGAATTTTAAAATTATAAACAAAATATTTCATTAGACACTTAAAATATTTTTATGATCAATATTTAATAAAATACTAGGTTATTGCCCACGCTATGCATGGGGAATAATAATTTTTTAATAGCATACATTATTAATTTTTAAAATTAAAATTTTCATAAATAAATAATTATAAATAGAGCTCATATGTAACACCTTGATTCTGGTTCACATAAAAACCAGATTAGAATTATTACGATTAAATTAACTCATGTCTAAATCAATTAAACTGTAAGACTCAAACGAGAAAACTAATCGAAACAACTCTTTTGGCGTTTCGAGAACGAAAGACACTACTAAATTCGCAATCACCACTAAATTAAATATACATAGTATACATCAACATAAACAAAAGAACGAAGGAAAATAATGGCATGTTGAACACAATTATGTGTAGCATTTATGTATCATTTCACCAAAATCGATCAGACATATAGGAATACAAGACCTACATATATTATAAAAAAATCATAAGCAATGAATGCTAGTTGTTTAGAAAGTAATCGGTACAAACTGGCAAGTTAAAATTCATTTTCACGAGGAAGGAAAATTATAAGTAATTTTCGTGGGAATACTCAAAAGGCATCTACTGAGGAGCATCCCAAACTGAATCAGTTATTGTACCACTCTCGACAAATGCCTCTTTCGGTAATAACTAGTCCTACACTCCAGGAAAAGCTGGTAGAACTGCATCTTCTATCCTTTTCTCGTGATTCTACTGATCTGTTGAATATATACTCTAATTATGCAGATAAAAATGTTTTCTTCTCAAAGCTTCTTCTAGTATGCTTAATGTTTTATGCCCAGAATTTGTGTCTGACAAGCACACTACTGAGAATCATTTTCTGTGCATCCTTATTGCTAATAGTTCTAAATACTGTCAATTTAAATTTTCTCCATCGGTCAGTTTTTAATTTCTCTATCATATATGGTCTACCTAGTACATTCATTGTGTTGCATAATAGACTTCTGATGCAACATGAAGATGAGAGGTCTGTCCCCAACTTTTGCAACAAACCCATTAGCCATCTGATTTTGACTTGAGGAAATCAATTGAATGAAAAGCTTATATTTTTACATTAGTTTTCTTCCAGCGTGTATACTGTTTTCTTCCGTGTGGCTCGTTTCAGATTAGGGAGTTGCTATATGAGAGAGCCTTTGATTCTGTTAAATATTCTCAATTCTGTATAGACCTTCCCATTTCTATTAGTAAGCATCCATAGCAGTTTTTGTATGTTTACATTTTATTTATGCCATGGCCTTTGTTTTTTATAGATATCCATTATTTGTAGTAAAATTATATGAGCCTAATTCATAATTTGAAGGAAAATTTTGTGTAGATGTATTTACAAACTTCGTTTGCTCGTAATACGTTCTATCTAACTTTTCCCTTTCCATAACTGTCTTTGAGTTTCATAATGGCAGCAAAGAATGAGAAATGTCATATTAAAAATGTCAATTTTTCTTGTTTGCTAACTTGTTTGAATGTTTGGATTGACATTTCCTGAAATGAGTTATTTCTACATTGAACAAACATTTTTTGTGGTTTTCTGTAAGTGGAGATGGGGATCAAGCTCAGGAAAGAGTAAACAAATTGACAAAAATACTGAAAGATAGAGATTTGGTAATAGTCTCCAAGATGCTGGTATTCAGGTAGTCAGCCGTATTGTCCAAAGGGATGACGGGTGAACTCCCATGTGACATTCTTTCCATATATCAGCAGATGAGTCATTTTATGAAGAGGAGCCTCTGCGCCGTCACTTGGAGCCATCCTTGTCTACTTTTCTTGAACTGGTCTGAACTGTAGTGTGCAAATTTAGCTTTCACTCTGATCTTCATTGTTAAGCTTATGTTCCTGTCTTATAAATAAAATGTCAAGGAAAACTTAAAGCTTCTGCCTGTCTACACTCAGATTGCTACACGTTTTGCCGAATTACATGATACTTCATACAGAATGGCAGCAAAAGGTGTAATTCAAGAAGTGGTAAGTTGGAGTTCCTCTCGTTTCTTCTTTTATAAGAGGCTTCGTCGGAGAGCACTGATCGGCAGATTCCGTGCGGAATCGGCCGATTTAGATCGGATTGGCATCGCGCTGATCCGATTTCGGGGGCCGAATCGGTCGGCCCCGGAATCGCCCGATTTTGGCCGATTCCGACCGATTTAACTCAGAATCGGAATCGGGCTGATTTAAATCGGAATCGATTTTTTAAGAAATTACTAAAATACCTTAGGTATGATTTTTATTAAATTATTTAAGCATGGGTAAAATGGTAATTTAGATTTTAAAAACCTAAAATCAGACCCTTCTCCCCGCTTCCGCCGTCGCACTCGCTCCGCCGCGCATCCACCGTCCGACCACGCCACGGCCCAATTCAACCTCAGCTCCGCCCTCTGCCGCGCTTCGCCTGTCTGATGCTCCGCCCGATTCCGACCTCAGCTCCGCCCTCCGCCGCGCTTCCGCCATCCGACGCTCCGCACGACCTTCCAACCACGCCACCGCCGCCCCGATTCCGAGGGTGGCATTCTCGTAATTCAAAGTTGACTCGAATTAACTCGAGTCAAAAATAATAATTAATTCTAAATAATTTAAAAAATCTTTAAAATATTTAAAAATATCATAAACTATAATACATAAAATAATATCAAAATAACATCAATACCTAATTTTAATATGTTTATATTATAAACTGTCAAATTATTATATATGATCGATTAAATTAATTTGGACCAATTCAACTGAACCGATTACGGCCGATTCAGGACACGATTCCGATTCTGATTCCGACTCTCTGGAAAACCGATTCCGATTCATGCAACCATGTCGAAGAGTAGAGGAAGGATGGACGGTGAAGGCTGTCAAGAATGCTGCAGGAAAAAAGTTGTCTTACAAAGAAGCAAGGAATCTGGATCAAGCTTGGTTTGCAGCTTCTGGACCTTCTGGCAATAATTGGGAAGATGATGAATCATTTTATGCCTGGAAAAGCGATCCCAACAATGACGAAGAACGTTTCAAAGTGTTGCGGCTTCAGAAGGTAATACATCTAAGTGCGGAAACTTGGAGAATTTCCTCTGGGCTTGCAAGCTCTGCTCCAAGGTTTCGCTACTCTTCTCAGCAAGGTAACATCATTGCTCTCTGTCCAAAACTGAACTGCATGATGTAAATAAAATTTTGCTGAAATGCCATTTTATCATGTTCTCAAACTTTTTACTTCAAGGTTTTTTGCTAAAAGCGGGCTATTAGCTGCTTCTACTTTTGGCAAGTCGAGCCATCTAGCAGGGCAAAATTGGAGGAAGAGATCAAACAAATAATTGGCTTTGCAGAAGATGACGACGAGAGGTCTATTCTTACGAAATCTTAAGATAGTTGAGCAATTTATTCTTCAACTGGGAGTAAATATGTTCGTTTACCACCTTCCCGGCATTGTTCTCTGAAAAAGATAACTGTACCATGCTTTGCAGCTTCTTTTGTGAACCCGCATTCTTCATTGGCAGCTTCCCCAGGAAATATTAAATAATGAAAAAAACTTATTCTAGTTTTATTTAATAAAGAATGTGAAGGGTAGTTGAAAATGTTGGCAATTGTTTTCACGTCGACAAACTAAGAACAGGCATCTGATTAAATTTTGCTATTTTGTTTAACACAGATCACTATTTCTCTTATTAACATAACCTGGCAAGGCACTATCTTCAATATTTCATGTGAACACCTGTTATTGCATGGCTGCTACTTTCACTAATCCTAAATTTTTAAAACAATGGAGCTCTTCATCTTATCTCAGTTCAACCGACGTACTCCCAAATGTCGTTGCATGCAAGCTTGGCAGCATTGGAAGGTCAGAGGTGAACCTTTACAGGGGTCCTCTCTCTTGATCAATCACGCAATGTGGGGTTAGAGGAGATAAAGATAACTTACAGAGCCATGGCTTTACAGTCCCACCCAGCTTCTAGGAGAGTTCACTTCCTATAAGAACCTCTCTGATCCGAACCTCCGAAGAAGATATCACCATGAGCTTGCTCTGGGCGGTGCAGATCATATGGGAACTTCTTATGACAAAGCCCAGATAGAATTCAATAGGGATGTGTGGGAGAGCCAGCTGCGTGAGCTAAAGAGAAGGTCAGAACGTAGAATGAAGAAGGATGGATCATGGGGAAGCAGGATCAGAGCCAAACGATAACTCTGTAGACGAGATTAATATCGGCGAGGCAAATTTATTAATAATCTTTGATAACTGTTTTTTGTTGTATTATATGATCATTCTTTCATTTGTATTATATGACGGAGATTTTCTAAAAACTTCTTTTGTGTGGAAATGGGATTGTATTTCACTAGATGGATCATGAAGTGTAATAGCAGGGAAATATAGAACCTGTTCTTGAAGAAAATTTGAGCAATCAATTATTTGTTGTTGCATGTAAATAATCAAATTAAATACATTTAGACAATAGCATTATGAAGAACCCCAACTACGTAAACAATTCTAATTTACAACTTCGAGTCGATGATAGTCTATGCATGCATCTTTCAACAGTTCGTCCCCAAATGAATCGAGTGCCATAAAAAGGTTGTTTCTATACATTGGGTTTTATTCAGAAAAATGATCATACACTTCTCTAAGGTTTGTTCTTGCTAGTGAAATTTGCTCTTCTTTAAAAAATAAAAAACAGATGAGGCTTAATGTTTCTTATCTGTTGGTTTTCAGACTCGCACTTCATTCTTCCAGAGCACCTAATCCAACCTGAAGCCTAACCTTGAGGAAGCTGTAGCTACTGAGGCTCCAGAAGATAAAATGGCTGCCCTAGAAAGACAACTGCCCCGTCGGTCAGCGAGGATATAGAAAATGGACTGAAAGAAAGTGGTGACTGTGCTCCCATTGGCGCTTGAAGAGAATAAAATGGCAAGGGCAGGACAGTGAGACGTACTCTATGCATCTGAAATCTAAAAGGATGAAGTTGGCCTTGGAATTCCTAGTACATTGTACTCAAACAGGCAGCAAATAGCACACTTGAACTTGATGAGGGGCATCCTAGACTGGCTAGCTCCATTGCTTTAAAAATTTGTTCTTACGTGGTGGACATGATAGTAAAGAAAATAACATCTCTGTAATCTACTGTTGCAATTTAACTTGTTTTCTAATTAAGGAGCTTCGACCGCTTGCTATCAGCGAATGAAGCCTCTCAGAAAGAAACAATGCAACTGCACCCCACTCCTCGTCTGACTGATTCAGTTAAGACAAATCTTCCACTAATGATTAGTACATAAATCGTCCCAAATTTTATTACCAAACATTAACGAAATTACCAACAAATTGTGGAGGCACTTTTGAGTACGCAAAAGTAGGCGGACCAAATAGAGGTAGAAATTGAATATATGCATTAGGTATTGTACTGTAAATGACAATGAACAAGGAATGCCAATCTATGCAACCAACCAGGCAACTCAATGGCAAACAAAAAAATAGCAGTCACAATGTACACTCCATTCCAAATAACACATAAAACAACCACAATCAGTCTACTGCCATTCTGTGATTAACTATGAGCTTTAAGGGCTCACGAGAAGTTTTGTTGATACTAAGTTTTTACATTAACTATATGTTTCAATGATGTTACTGCTCCTTTGCTTTGAAAGAAAGAAAATGTTCATAAACAAGGTAGTGCAAAATATGAATGACAATGAACAAGGTAGTTACGTGAACTCATTGAAAACTTGTAAACCCCAATCACATTGCACATTCAATTCCAATTAACAACGATCATAGTCGATCTTGATCAAGCAGACCAAAATAATAATAATAATAATAATAATAATAATAATAATTTTAGCAGCACCATTGAAGAAGGAGAATACCTCAAGCTCGAGTGCAGGAGGCATCAAAGTCATCAGGAGCAACCTGGGCAATCCAATTGGAGAGCGTCTTCTTGATCTCCGAGTTGTTGACGAAGGCCAGCTCGTACATGCTGCACAGGTTCACCACCAGCGTCTCGTTCAGGACCTTGGTCGGAGCCCGCTCCAGCGCACTCTCCAACCCCTTGATCGAATCCGACAGATTTCTCAGATACAACAAGCACAGAGCTTTGTTGTTGATGGCCACCACATCCGCCCCGTCCCTCTCGATGCACCCGTCGTACTCCCTCGCTGCCGCCGCGTAGTCCTTCTCCACCATGTGTACCAGCGCACCGTTCCTCTCCGCCAAATTCGAGTCCTCGCCAGCGCTGCCGGCGGCCAGGGCGAAGGCGGTCTTCGCCCGGTCGATGTCGCCGAGCTGCAAGTGAACAAGGCCGACCTTTGACAGCAGGTCTGGGTCGGACGGGCGCCGCCGGAGCAGCTCCGAGAGGAGTTGGAGGCAGACGTCGAACTCCTTGCCGGCGAGGTGGACGCCGGCGATGAAATTGATCAAGAAAGACTCGCGCTTTCGCCACGGATCGGCGGTTTCCGGATGCAGGAGCTTGGATCGGACGTGGGCGAGGAGGGAGTAGAGGCGGTCGAGGCCGTCGCGGCGGCGGTTGGGGAGGTGGATGGGGAGCGCGGCGTGGAGGAGGCGGAGGGCGAAGGGGACCATAGAGCCGGCGAGGGGAGGGTAGTGGCCCGGGTGGGTCTCGTAGCGGTAGGCGGGGGCGTCGAGGTCGTCGGGGTCGAGGGCGGCGAGCTCGGCGGCGGCGTCGGGGAGGCGGCGGAGCTTGAGGAGGGCGAGGAGGTTGAAGGCGAGGTAGGCGAGGTGGTGGTGGGGGAGGCGGAGGAGGCCCTGCGACCGGGCGCGGGCGACGTGGTCGGCCACCGCCCTCCATGAGCCTCGCGCGGCGAGGTCAAGGAGGGTTTGGGCGCCCGGCGGCGGCGCCACCGCCGAGAGGGGGTCAACGATCGGTTGCTCCGCCGCGGCGTCGGCCATGGCGAGCGGTGGCCGTCACCGAGAACGCCCGATTTCGGTATCCTGAAGACGGCGGGTCGGGGCGAGTGGGCTCGTAATAGGACGAGTCGAACTGAGTTATATACTTCAAATAAAATCCAGGAGCCGAAGTCAGAGCCCAACCTATTGTGTTGCCTCCTCCCCACTTCATAGATTGTGGTCGCCTCCATCTTCTTCTTCTCCCGTCTGCACATTTGCATTGGGAAGCTCCCCTACTCGATCGGGTAAAACCAACTGTAATGCTTTTGTTTGATTTATCTATTGCTTGGTCCTTGCTTCTGTTGCTACCATTTATTTTATCCTAATTTTGTTCCAGATTTTAGTCATTTGAGTTAGCAATCAACTACCTTTAATTGCGCATATTATTATACAATTGGTTGGTGGGTCTTGAGTTTGTCCTCCTGCGTCGTAGTGTCCCCAAGGCTGTACATTTGAGTTACAAGGTTTTGAATTTAATTTTGATCGCTCATGACGTGTTCCTAATTGTATGACTGGCTGTCTTCTTCCTTTGAATGATTAGTAATTGTGTTAAAGCTTTTTAAATATATGAGAAAAGTCCATTCTTTTTGTTCTTTTCAAATGAATGTCTAGTCCTTCATCCCATCGAAAAGGCTCGTCTAGGAATTTTTAGGGTTTTTTGGCTGTCATCAAATTGCACGAAAGAAATGTAAAATTTGGAGGTGTTTGGATGTCGTGAACTATAGCTAAAAGAAATTTCAATTTCAGTCAAAGTAAGTCTACGTAAAAATTTTACAAAACATCACTTTCTTATGAAAAACAAAAGAAATTGAGGAAACTTTGGGAGGCACATGCACGTGCACATGCACATCGGAAAAAATATTTCATTTTCATTTTACTTTTCTACTACGCAAATATGTAGGGAAATTTTTAAAATCTTCATATCATCTCATCTCATTGCATTTCTATTTCATATGATTTTTTTCATTTACACTATTTTCATGCCAACCAAACGGCCTTTATTGGAATGTAACCATGTAAGGTACATGGCAAATCCAATCCAAACCAGTTAAACTTAGCATGTCGTGTAGAAGTCACAAATCGGGTATGGTAATTGATATGATTTAAAAAAATGTCAGTCAAGCCAATTCATGCAACTGCAACCCCAAAAACCTCACTTCATTTGAGTTTTAGTTGAACCCTAGCTGATCTTTTCTTGAGTGGAACATCAAAAGCTATGAAGAGCTCTATTTCTGAGATATAATAAAAAGTTTTTTAAAACAAAATGTTTTTGTATATTTTAATAAGAAGTCTAGGCAAATACAAATTGAGCTACCTCCAGACCGAGTTGAATTTGAGTAAATCTTGCAAATCCTACTCCATTGCCCATCGGAGTGGCACAATGCCAACAATGGCAGGTTTCCAAATCAGTCTTGAAAATCATGATTTATAAATTCTCAATTAAATTATGAAGTTTTCGATTCTTGATCTTATCAATACTTCTTACTTTCATCATCCTCACAAAATTTAAGGACGTGTAGGCCAGTGAATAAATTTTGAGCTTGGATTGATGATAATAATATCAGATAAGGATCTTAGAATTGAAATGTGGCTGTTGAGACAATACTATTCTTTCTTCCATATTCCGTGGGTGAGTGATGTTTATTGTCTTCACTCACAGCCAGGTTTGTTAATTGTAGATTGGAGCAAAAGATTTCCAGTTAATATGAGTGCAGGTATATGTTTTTATCTAGCTTTATATATAAATATATATATATATATATATATAGAGAGAGAGAGAGAGAGAGAGAGAGTATGTTTACTGAAGCCTAAGATAGAGTTTCTCATGCCTATTTGTGTCTCTGTTAGCCTGCTGTATCTTAAAAATTGAATCGATTGGTGCATATAATGTGTTGAAGTTGGTTACTATTGTAACTTGTTTACGGATTGGCAATTTTGTTTTTATATATATTCATGTAATCCGAAAGGTCTGAGTAGTTCTTGTTCTCAAACACCCAATTGGGCCTCAAGAAAAAATTTTTGATGTTATTTATTTGAACAATGCCTATAAATTACTGCAATAGTTTCTAGTTGCATTCGTTGATAATTTCCAAGTATCCGTTGGCCTTGAAATGGCGTGATTATAATGAACATGAGAATAGAATTTATATAAATATTCTATGCAATAATCTGAAGTCGATTTGCAAAGCAAACTTACAGAACTAGGTAATCAACATGATGTAACTAAATAAACAGTGCAACGTGTATACATGGATATGTTATAAATGATTTAGAAATCCCAGACACTTACTGGTAATCTTCACAACAGAAGTCCTCCTTTACATTTTGAATTGCTGGGGTAACACTTTCTGATTGACAATTTGGGCACTTTTTTTGTCTGATTGGAGTTTGTAGGAAGTAGCGTAGATTGCCAGATATTTTCGTCTGCCCATCTTATTTTAGCGAGCACAGAATGGTGAACTACCTGTGCAGTTGCAGGAGCCCTCAAATGGGCCTATGAATTGCCCGAAAAGTTTATGTAGTTTAGATCACTGCTGAGACTTTTAGGCATTCAATGGTGTGACTCTTGCATCAGTGCTTCCCATATCCATGACATTCTTTGTGTTCCAGTTTAGTGATTAGTGTTCAGGGTTCTGTATTCTTTTCTAGAATCTGAAAATAACAGGAATTTGTTTTTTTTTTTTAAAATAAGGTACTTATAATTCATCAAAAGCTCTTGGAAATACTTTCACTGAAGTGCCTCAGATGATATTTTTTTCTTGTTTGACTGGGATAAACCATTTGTTTTCACATAAAATTTCCTAAGAATTAAGAAATCAACTTTACAATACCATGAAATGGGATACTATTCTGAACTCCGTTGTTTACATAGTGGACAGATTGTTGTTAATATTTGGATGCATGATGTAATGTATGGTGGTAAGAACACCATGAGCTTTGGCAGGTGGGGCATTCAGTGGAAACAGGGGACTTAGACCTGTACCTCCCGAGAAGGGTGTGTTTTCTCTAGATCACCTGTACCTCCCGAGAAGGGTGTGTTTTCTCTAGATCACCTGTATGAGTGTGATTTGGTAGTTACACTATGAATTTAGCTTCCTTTGGTATAATTCACTCCTATTTTTCTTGCCCTAAAACCTTGACTTATTAATATGCCTCTTGATGGTTTATCAGGAAAAGAAGGAATACATTGCTTGTCTTAAATCTTCTGGCCATAAATCCAAAAAAGTAGACAATTCTTTAAGAAGTATATGGAATGCCGAATGGACAGATAGTGCTACCTGAGAGGCTAAACTGGTTACGTTAGATATAGAGGACTGGGGTTAGAATTCTTGTTTTTTTTTTTGTAGGTCGTTTCCTTGCTTTTCATCTTATATTGTTTGTGGCGACCAAGCATGTGCAAGATGGAAGTGATTGAGAAATAAACTTTGGTGTGGCCACAAATAATCTTGTCATTTTCTTACTATTGTCATGTCGTTTATGTCAAAATTTATTTGATTCATGTAGGAACCTGATGGCAAAGCAAGACATGGCTGAGCTTGGTTTTGACAAGGAACATGAAAGCAAGTATAAAGATGAAAGTCAAAAAATTGAGGATGGAGCGTCTTCGTAAGGTGATAGTGGTATGACGCTAAATCGTTTCTCTGGAGACCAATTGATGCTTGATGCCGAATAGGTTCATCAATCTGTTGAAGAAGAGGGAGCATTCTAGGTCATCCGAAAATGGGCAACATTTTGGTCATAAGTGGTCACTATTGATCTGCAGCCGAGGGGACTATCTCGCATCATTCTCGAGTCTATGGAACTTGAAACGTTGATTAAGATGATGCTTCAAGCCTAAAGCTTTACATGGACCTGGTTGTTCACCTCTTTTTTATAGCTCTGTCAAATTTTAGTTCCTTAACATCTTTAAGTTGATCTCGTATTTGCCTCTCTTTTGATCTCTTTGCCACCTGCGACATCTAATTTGCTATCTCATAATACGGCTACCTGTTTACTTTTCCAGATAGACGAGCTATGAAGAACAGGCCTCCTCAAATATATAATTCATTATGTTGGTTGTATTGCCTGGTGGGCAGAGTAATGTTCGATTTTGCAACCAATGTCTCAACTCATTCAAGTGAAATGGAGCTGACAAAGGGGGCACATGTGGCATGTCACTCTTCTCGCTGTTTGGATCTTAAATCAACGTTCCCAATTTGAGTCCGTTCCAATATATTTTTTTGTGGATGCCAATCCTGACCACAGATGTATAAATTAGATCGGCGGCAATCTGATTTAAAAAACAAGGTGAATTGGTTAGGCTCGAATCGGTCCGCGAATTGGCCGAATTTGGCCGGTGGCGGGGAAGCGGCAAGGGGGGGGGATGGCAACAGCGGCGTGGGATGGGGCGGCGAGGGAGGCGAAGGGGTGGGGCGGGGTGCGAGGGCTGGGCCGGGCGGCAAGGCGGGACGGGGCGAGCTGCGAGGGTGGCTTCAGGGCGGCCGTGGCGGCGGGGAAAATGATGGATGAAATATAAGTAGCATTTTCGTAATTAAAAGTTGACTCAACTTTGACTCGAGTCAAAAAATAATAATTAATTTTAAATAATTTTAAAAAAATTTAAAAATATTATAAAATATAATATATATTATAATATAAAAATTATATCAGAATAATATATTTTATATTAATAAATTATTAATTTTAATTAAATTAAAATTTTTATATAAGACTAATTTAAGCTAATTTAATTAAATTGATTCGGGTTTTAATTTTGACTCTTTTAAAAACTAATTTTGATTCTGATTTTTGCATCCTTGCCCAACTCTCGCCTAAATCTATAGACGGCATTTTAAGTTAGAAACAATACTAAGATCGATGTCTTCAACACCCTCTGTTCAAGTTGCAGACTTCACTGCCACAGCTAGCTAGCTCCTACTTGTTATTGTAGTTGATGAAGATAGAGCGCAGTTCAAGGATCTGTCTCTACTCCTCAAACCTGGAAATCGAGCAAGACCCAACAACTTTGAGCCAATATATATTTTTTATTGGAATCAAGATAACCAGCTTGTTTAACAATATACATTCATGTAGTAACTAGTTCCTACTATTCTTCTCCTCTTCTCGTCTCCACGGCCATGAAGCCCGGCAAGATAGCCAATCTCTCTTGCCATTCCCAGGCCTCGACGGCGGCTGCGTACCGGGGAATCCTCGATCGGCGGCGATGTTGCCACGGAGGGCCGGCCGGGCGTTGGTGGTGGACAATGCACCCCTACTGGACGTCAAGTACACTCGCCTGCTGGACGGCTGTAGATACGCATTAGGTGCTGGCGGGGAAGGGAGCCTTGGAGGTAGAATTCCGCGTAACAGCCTGCCGTCGTTTTGACGATTTCTTGCCGGTCATTTGACAGTAGTTTTCCGGCAAGGACTAAGGTGGCGGTGCCGGCGTTGATGTCCAGAAAAGATCACGCTCCCGGTAGTGTTAAAGGTATCAGTGCTGTGCCGGCTACGAAGGCAGCTTCCTCCGACCACCCTTTTCAGGTGACATCCTTTCTTCTAATCACCTTCAATGTGATCTATTGTTGGGATTGATTGTATAACGTGTTCTTAAACCTTAATAAATCAGAGGAATGGGGTCACTCTGTCTTTTATTGGTTGCAGTGAAGCATGTCAGACAATCAAAACGTTCCTAGCTAGCAGATCAAGTGTTGTTTTTGGCACTGAGACATAAATTGTTCGGGTTTTGTGTTAAAAGACAGTGGACACCCATTTTATAATGAATAAATATATTTTTAATTTAATTTTTTTTATACTAGTCCATTGAACCCTTATTTTTTAAATAGTTATTTTTAATTTAATTTTATATATCTTATTTAATTTAATTTTTATAATATAATTTAAATAGTTGGGTTTAAATTTATTAAATGGGTTAAGGTTGGGTTCGGGCTGAGATAATAAAAATTTAAATGACAAATAATCGGATTTAATTTAATGTAATTAATGGATTTAGTACGCGCTGATAAACACCTCTAAGAATTAGTTTACAGGACTAGGATTGGTAATTCAAGAAAAGCAGAAATGATTAGCAATCAAATTATGTTTTCCGGATCCTTGTATAAACCCGAAACACTGCAAGAATTGATGTGCAGTCCCATTAAACGATAGTGCAGGCCTTGGCATTTTCATCATTGAAAATTGCAGTATACTGTTCTCCTTCTCTTGCATCAGTGTTGGCAGCTGTTGCGGCCTCAAGATGCCTGACATAGCCAGGAGGAGCCTTGTTGTCGTAAGCTTGGGCTGTGTAGGATTGAGCTTCAAAATTGTAATCTGTGGATTTTACCCTTGTGAGCACCTTGTTTGCTTCCACATACCCAGTTACCGTCGCTTCCTGTTGTTTCCTATCAACGTCCACAGATTTCGCTCCTTCCAAGCAGCATCACCATTTTCTAAAAAATTAAGACGCAATGGCAATTGGGCCAGACAATTAAAAGGATCGAGTGTGTAATGAAGCCCTAACCTTTCAAAGAAAAAAGAGCTCTCTCGACTTTATGCTCACACCCCTCACAGTCCACCTCACCTTGAGCTCCACAGTTTGCAGTTGCGTCTTCTTTTGTTTGTGACCGCTACCAAGCAGAGCCGACATACACTTCACAGCTCCTCCCATCCTTGTGCTTCTCTGTAACAATACTAGGTTCCAAAAGAATGAAGTTAGACAAGATAGAAGCTTGCTCTGCAAAAGAGAGATCCGGAATAATGATCTAGTTAATGATGTTGATGAAGAACATCTACACCACCCGCTTGATCCTGGTCCTACTTTACACTACAGAATTAACCTGTCCGCTTTACACCGGAGAAACCCTCCAACCGCTTTGTGATGTTTTCGGACGAGAAATGACATTGATGCGACCAATGCAAATAAGTGAGCAGGTTAGCCACCCATATAATTGAGACACACCATCGATGAAAAGACTAAAGAAAGAAAAAAGATAATGGGGAAAGAAGTACATCTCTTTGGCGGTGAATGGGGCCGTGGGAGTCATGTCGATGGGGAGTTTTTGCCACCACAAATCGGAAAGTGTATGCCAGCCACTTTTGTCAAGCACAAACCACATACCAGAAAGAAAAGACAAGTACTACACTGTGCGTAGTGCATACAACACACTGGAGTAATAAGCTGGAAAGGGGTCCTCAGGAGTACAAGTATAGTTGCTCACGGCCTTGCAAAGCTAAGGTCCTACTGTCCTACACATGAAGTGAAGACTCAGAACTCTGAAGAGTTACTTGCAGACGTTACACTTTTTTTGTTTATCACTCTTTGGTGAAACCAAGGGATCCACAACTGAAAGCGAAGTAGCTCCAATATTTTTGTTATCGAAGTAAAGTTGCACCACTATCTACTTCAATCATAGATCTGCACACCAATTAAATATTTTATATTTAATCAAAATGTAGTATTTAGTTTTCTTTTTATTAAAAATAGTAGATCTATTATACGGAATATAATTTATAAAAAAAATAATATATGTCAAAAAATATATAGGTTGAATACAATTATATTAGTATGTATTTTATGATAATATTGACTCGATAATACGGTAGAAAGAAAAGTATTTTTTAAAAAAATTTTAAAATAATCTCTAAACTAATTCACGCGGATATCTATTCACTCTTACATATATCCAATCTATGTACTGCTGTTTCCAAAATTAAATGCTTAACACCTTAGCCAAATCATAACATATTTACCAATATGAGAAGTATTTTAGTTGTTTTTATGTATAGTGCCAATATTATTAATCAGAAAATATAAATGACTTGAAATTAATGAATTTCAAATAATTAGATCCATTTATCAAGTCAAATTGTTTCTAATAATATAAATTTCTTTTTACCACAAAAAAATATAGTCTTATTTTATGTTTTCATCGTATGAAATTTAAGAACCCTTAGGGATGGGTATGGTCATATCCAAATTTGATCTAAATCCAAAAATTTAAATTCTAATCTAAAGATTATATTTATTTTTTTATTATATTTATATCTAACCCGAATTTGCATCATCCGAATCCAATCCAATTAATTAAAAAATATAAATAATATAAATTTTAGTACAAAATAAATTAAAAGTAATAAAAAATATTATTTTAAAATATTTTAAAATATAATTTATTAAATATCGCTTATTCAGATTAGATTTTGGTCAGATCATCCAAAATCTATATCTAATCCAAATATTTTTAAAATATTATATATCCTAAAAGTTCATACTTTAATCGGATCCAAAATAATTTTAAAACATAATATAATCAGGTTGTATTCCGGTCCAACTCACATTTGATATTTAAACCAATCCGTGACGACACGGTTCGGTTCAGCTTTGTCCCAATTTGAGTGCGTGTCAAAACACGGGGTCGTTGGAAAAGGTTGGTATTTACAGGTAAACCCATATAATCCAATTTATTGTGAAAACACCCTCACATTATTGACTTGATACAACAAGAGCTCCCTCCTATTTATTGCTAAACAAAAGCTCCCTGCCCTTTCTACCTAGAATTCTTCACAATCATCGACCGCTCGTTCCCACGGCGGCGGTGGCGGCGGCGGCGGCGACGGTCGGAAAATCTTCCTTCACCGGCGCAGGCACCTTCTTTCCCTCTCCCTCTTTCCTGCGTGTTACAGGTTTCTTCAATGTCGCCTTCCTTTGTTTTTCTATGTTCTTGTTCTCGTCGCTTTGTGTCGCGTGCTATGTTGGGAGGGACATGCGGATGGTCGTTTTTCCCTCATTTCTGATGGCAATGGTCTTTGCTAGGGTTTTCTCGTTTGTCTCTACGAGAGCTGGGGTTTGTGCCGTGGAACTAGGGTTTTGTGGGGTGCTGTCTTTTTTTCGTTTGGCGGGTTTGAATTCGTTCGGTCCTAGGGTTAAGTTTTTGGCTCGCGTTTCATGATTTTTGGTTCTTGCGTTAAGTATTATTGTTTCTAATGTCGTAAAGTTTGGGTCTTTTTTGCTATGCAGAATTTTGTTATTGTAGGGTGAGGTTGTAATTGGGGAATCAGTAGATTTGGATAATGTGGTTGCTCGTATCTCATGCTTTTAGGTTGTAATCTGATGACTATATTTTAATCAATTTTGCTTTTTTTATAAGTAATCTTTGACTTTTTTGGATAATTTCTTTATTGATTTGGCGTTGCAGATAATTTTAATGCATGGCGGTTAATAATCTCGAACCATCTGTGTTTTTTTTCTAAAATGCAAAAGGTTCAATTATTTGTGTTATGTATTTTTTCTAAAATGCAAAAGACTTGCAGATACATTACTTTCCACTCCTTCCATTACAGAGCTGTGAAGCTACATCCGTGCAGCTGCTTTAGAGGAAGTTGAAAATGTCTTCTTCTAAGTACGTAGTTCTTGACAGTAAGCCCCTTGAACTATGGAAAGTCACAGAACTGAAGGAGGAGCTGCGAAGGAGGAGGCTTCCGATTAAAGGCCTTAAGGAAGATTTGCTGAAGCGGTTGGATGAAGCTGTTAGGAGCGAGAGGGAAGCTAAAGAAGTAGAGACCGACGGGATTGAGCCTGGTTCCAAATCGCCAGATAAATTTTCTGAGGATTTGACAGACCCTCAGTTCAACAATGGTGCAAAGTTGGATGATGGTCCTTCCATTGTTGACCTGAATACCGATATGCCAGAGACTGATCCAGAAGTTGATCAAACCGGTACTCCCTCCGAAAATGTTGTTTCAACAGTTTCTGTTGAGGAGAATGTGGATCGTGTGGTTCCACATGATGCACCAGGCCCTGTTGATCAAAGCTTTCCCAACCAGCCACAGCTGGGCATGGAGGAGCCAGATAATGCAGAAACTGAAGTAAAGGATGTTTTTCCAGAGCCTTCTGTCCAAGACGACCATCTTGATAAGTCTATTCCCAACAAAAACCAGGTATCTGAGGTCAGCTCTGATTTAGCTACTGATTCTGTGTCAATTAATGAAAGCAATGATAGAAAGGATAATTTAAATACTAATAATTTCTATCTAGAAGTAGAACTTGTTAAGTCAGATAAGATGGTGCAAGAACCGTCGTCCTATGATCTTCCTCATGCTGGTAGTGATTTGCCATCATTGAATGATCAAGTGAAACCTGGTTCCGACCGGGACAAGGTGAAACATATGGTAGATGACACAAATTCCAACATGGATCAAGTGGAACATATTGTAGATGACAAAAACCTTACTAATATGGACCCTAGCAAGGAAAATGATAGTACAGATGGTGGATCCCCCGAAAAGTTAAATCTAGATCGGAGTCCTGGAGATGATTTGATGGACGAGGATGTGCTGGACATTAAGCAAGTGGACATTAATCAAACATCCAAGGGGGTTGTTGAAAAACTTGAGTCCAGTGAGGTTCATGTTGTGAAAGATGAAAATGCTATTGATGCCAAAGTGACAAGCATCTATTCAGGCAAAAATGATGCTACAATAGAAGATAATAAGCAGGGTATCACATCTGAGAAACGAAAACTTGAAGGTAATCCCAGTGCCTCAACACAATACGGTTGCTTTCTTTTATTTAAATAACTTTTTCAATGTGTTTCAATGAATTGTTATGCATATTTTTTAACTTTCCTTTTTAAAAAAACTAGGGAAAAGCATAATAATTGTGGCTAGTTACATTGACACCTCTTTGTAGTAATTGTTTTTTGGTGAAGGATAACTTGGGGGAAACAGACGAAATAAAACATAGTTCCTATTATGTACTCTTGCATCACTTTGAAGGTGAGGAGAATGTTTATTCGGTAAATGACGTAGCTATAAAATTATGAAGAAATGCTTAGCAAAATTCAACTACCATTGAGCAGTGAAGTTTGTTTGATTCAGATGTAAAAAATGCAGTAATTTAGAATAGTGCAATGTAGAGTCTTTACCAAAACTAGTAATAGTGCCACGCCATATTATCTTTGGAATATTTACTACCAAAACTAGTCTTTTTCTGTTGCATTTAGAATGATGGATGATAATGGGAACTAATGTTGTGATTTAGGCAATTATTTGTTGCCAAAGTTGCCAAGTGAGTTTTCTTTGCGAATTATGGATTATCAATTAAGTTTTTGGATGGATTTTACCCCTATAATAATGAACTTTGTTATCAGCATGTTTGTATAACACTACTTTTACTTAAATTTTTGTTTCTTGTTATTAATATTTTTCCTTTACGTACTTTTTTACTACTTTTCATCCAGATAAAGAAGTGGGAGGGGCTAATGAGCCTGTTAAAAGGCTGCGTAGGTGGGCAAAAGAAACTATTAAGGTTTCTGGACCACCAAATTCTAGTCAGACACCTAATACCACTGCTGATGAGTTTCCAAAACGTGTGTTGGACAGGTCTGATTCACGTTTGAGTGTGGATACCCCTAAAGAGCGTATTGGTAGGTCAATTTTTGCTTATTTCCTAGTTTTTTGTTTTAGTGTATATGAATCACTTGTGTATTCTATGTTGATAGTCCCTCCTTCACCAAAGCCAGCAACAACATCCTTAAGGATTGATCGATTTTTACGCCCGTTTACTTTAAAAGCTGTACAAGAGCTCTTGGCCAGAACAGGAGCTGTCAGTAGTTTTTGGATGGATCATATTAAAACCCATTGCTATGTGACGGTATGCCATTGATTTTTCACTTTTTTTAATAAATCCATAGAATTTTGTGTCTATAGTTTTGTCTGTGAGATACCTTTTTTCCGTCTTCCACTTGATACCAAAAAAGTGTTGGGGCATGTGTCTTGTGCTGATCTTGTCACTAGCAATTTCTCATTTATCCTTTTTAGAGATTCCTTGGTAGTTCCCAATATGTCAAACCCCATATTTCGTTTATCCTTCATATGCAAAGCTGCAGTCTGAGGTATATTCGTCAGTGTCTCCATTTGTCTTTTGCCCGACACAAACTTCTTGATTCATTACTTGTCATGATCTGATGTGTGGTTTGAGTCGTGTCTCCATGTTGTCATTGGATCTTGCAATGGTGTCATGAAAATTTTCCTTCAATTGAAAATTATAAATATGGATGACTTTTGATAATAGGATGTTTTACTTAGTTGTGCTGTTTTTGGTGGTTGTGTCTTGATTGTTACATGAAAATGATTGTAAAGATTGCCTTCTAGCATATTTCTGAAATCTGTGTTCAGTTTTTTTTTTCAATGATGTTCTAGTACTCTTCCATTGAAGAAGCAGTGGAAACTCGAAATGCTCTTTATAATCTCCAATGGCCTCCAAATGGGGGACGGCTCCTCATTGCTGAGTTTGTAGATCCTCAAGAAGTGAAGGTCCGTATTGAAGCTCCTCCGAGTACTCCTGTAGCAGCCAACGCCCCTCCATCAGCTGCACCAGCACAACCTTCTCCTTCCCCACGCCAGAATGTTATGAGACAGCAGCTACCGCTACCGCCACCTCTTCCTCCACCACCGCCAATGATGAATGCACCTCCAGCTAGAGAAATGGTTAATTTGCCTGCCCCACCTCCTAAAAAGCCAGAGCCCCCAATCGTCACCCTCGATGATCTATTCCGCAAAACAAAGGCCACCCCACGCATCTATTATTTGCCTCTTACGGAAGAGCAAGTTTCAGCAAAGCTGGCCGGGCAAAGTAGCCAGGTCAAAGAGTAGGATCGAGTTTCAGGGTAGGTCACGTTGGGTATTTTGCTAGGCTAGATTGCGAAAGTACTGGCGTTGATGAATCCGATAAGAGGCGCTGTTATCTAGTAGAAGTTCTGTATAGCGGTAATGGCCTGATGAGGTAGATTAAGAGATTTGTGATTGCTTCATTTTCGTCCGGCTGATGAATTGCCAATTTAGGCTGGAACAATCTCGTTAACTGGAACTTTGAAGTTGTTATTATTTCTTGCTTTCTTCCACAATTTAGTATACGATATATCAAACAATATCAGATTGCCCAGTTTGGATGCTGCCGTACAGTGTGCTTCCATTTGGCTCAGAAATGAGCTGCAAAATTGGCCTCGGGATTTGCCTTACAACTGCTTAAGAGACCACCGTTCATTGTGGATTAGATTCCCGCTTGTGACCTGTTTTGCGTCCCGATGCATGCTGGCATATATTCCTGACTGTTGAAGCTTGTATTTCGTTACTTTAACGTGAAATTTTAAGGCATGGTCTATCTGTCCAGATTTTAAGATCATATGTATGCTTTTCTAAATTATATAAAAATTAGCATGTTAATGGGCTGTGAAATGTATTCTTATTATATATATATTGTTTGAATTACACATGAATATTTATTGTAGATATTTTGTGGCTAAAATGTATTAATATGTAAGGAGCTTTATATACATGAGTTATACTTCATGTAGTTTATATGAGTTATATTTTATTTTAAGCAATTTAGTGGGTTTTATCATTTAAAATGTTATATGAATAAATAAAATAATAAATAATAAAATAACATTTCAACACAATCGAATGTTTATAATTTTTTTTATTTTAATTATCAAAATAATCATAATAAAGATTAATTTCAAAGTATTTATTAATTTGGGCATCTTTTAAAAATTCAAAAGTATGTTATAATGATGTCTAATAAAAATAATTATAAAGTTTCAATAGAGTCTAACGTTTCTAATTTTTTTATTTTAATTATCAAAGTAATTATAATAAAAATTAATTTCAAAGTATTTATTAATGTACATTTTTAAAAATTCAAAAGTATGTTATATTGGTGTCAAAAAAGATAAATTTTATAAACTTCCTAGTTATGCATTCCATTTTTAATATATACAAATATTATTTTATAAAACCTATCAAAAAATATTTAAATTAAATATGTAGTTTGAATAAGCTATATGAGACGTAACTTGTATAAAATTTTCCCATACATTAATAGATGAAATTAAGATGAAAGAAATAATAAAATAAAGCTATCTTTAATTGGAGACTAATATATAATTGAGACATTGGAGATGTATATATAGAATTTTATAATTACGATGGTGGAGATGAATACGTGTAGAATTTTAGAGGTATCTAATCAAATCATTACTCTCTAATAGTATGGAAATAAGAAATTAAAAATAATAAACTTTTGTAATTACAGTATGAAATTAAATAAAATAAAATAAATACAATTTTTCTACATTATTTAAGTACATAATTGGATAATTTTGGGGTGGGGGACATTAATTTTGCATAAATATGAACCTATAATTAATTGAAAATAGTAAATGTATCTTTCCCCCACAAAAATATACAATTGGATAAAAATAATGAAGAAAATTAGAAATTTTTGACAAATATAAATCTGAACCTGATTGAAAAAAATTTAGAAAGTAGCAATTTTATGTAGTTACAGTTCTATATTAAATAAAATTCTAAACATATAAAATAAAAATTCTAAAATAATAGCAATGTATTTAATGGAAAACTTAGAATTTAAGTTTTATATCATGATCCAGGTTATAGGGTTTCCTTTGTAAACTTGAACTAAAACAAAAAAAAGGAATATAAAAGTATGCATTTATGGGAAATAAATACTTAAAGAAATCGTAGAGGAGAAAGCAGAAAAATGAAAGAAAAGTTGTAAATAAGTTTCGTATATTAATTTATTTTGAAGTTGAGAATAAAATACACTTTGTTAGGAAATAATTGAAGCATCACCATGATCTCCAATATTTCTCATTTTTCTTTACCAAGCTTCTATTTGATTTCCAACACAAGAAAATGAAATGAGTGGATAAAATGATATGTGCATTCATTTTTATGAGATTAGAATATTAAATATTTAAAGAAGTTGTTTCTTAAAAGAAAGAAAAAGGAGATTTTTTTATTTTTTATAAAGGGGTGTCAGAGAACAATTTGTCATCTTAGTGACGAAATTGTTGGAATTGGTATAGTATCAGCCAATGAATTGACCTTACAGCCTTTTTAAGGCAAAAAATAAAAATAAAAACACAACCATATCACTCGCTCTATCTTTTAAACATTTCAAATTATATAAGCTTTATGAATTATAAGTTGATATATTTTGGTCCGGCATTTGCTCGTATAATCTTATTAAAGGAGTCATTTTCGTTGATGTTGTGCCCAATGTTAAAACAAAGTCTCAAAATTTAGGGGGAGGGGGAGGAGGGTGGCAGATGTGGTGGGACGACGGGTTGAGGGGAGTATGGAGGGGTGGCGTTCGCGGCTGGGAAGGGAAGGAGCACGGTAGAAGAGGGAGTCATTAGTAGGGAAGGGGGGAGCTAGATTCGATCGCGACTGGATTTGGTTCGGGCACCGACCAGGCATGGTCACCCGCGACTGGGACGGCTATTTGGAGGCCGCCCACATCATTGGAGGGATATGAGTTTTTTTTTTGAAAATAATAGATGTCGTTATAATCAAACAACAGGCCTAAAATTTTTTTACTTTTATATATAATATATAATATATATTCAACCCTTAAAATTTTAACGATATATATTTAAAGAAATGGAATCAAAATGTCCACGCAACGTAAACCACGTCCAGTGGCGTTGCATGATCCTATTGGAGCAATACCCTCCCATTGCACTTGTGGGCCAACCCACTCTTTCCAACGTAAAGCTAACGTAGCCTGACAGCACGTGGACATACCGACACACCATGACAAGGCCGGAGTGAACTTGGGAAGTAAATCCGACGGCAGGTAAAAAGGTGGAATCTTGTGACGCTAGATCTCGGGGACAGTTGAGAGATGCGGGGGTTGTGTCCGAGACTTCAAAATGGGTTGCAAAATGTCTGTGATTTTGATCTGTTCCAACTCTGATGGGATAGGTGAAGAGCTCGTTGCCCGGACTGGGGGGTGTTAACAAAGTTTGTGACCCTCGTGATCTCTACCGCTGCTGCTGGTTTCTTGGCCTGGTTCATGCATGTAGGTGAGCTGGCCAGCCGTTTCTTCTTTTTTTTTATTTGGTTTAGTTTCGTTTTGTATTTTATTTATTTATACTTGTAGTATCTCCATATCTGGAGCTGTGTGGAGATTGCTAGCCGGGGAAAGTTTGTGGTGGGTGTGATTTTGGGGCTTGTTTTATTGATTGATGGTGTTGGTTTGTTGCTAGAATGGTGGTGTTTTTTTTTGCGTTTAATGTTTTGGGTACTGGGGATGTGTGAGTGAGAATTTGATGTTCGATTGTATATTGGAAGGTCGGTGATGGTTTGATTGATTTCTTGATATGTGATTTGGGGTAGCTTGTGTTATGGGTTTCCTGTATGTTGGCTTGTGGAATACTGTGAACAGAATCTTATGCGGCTGTGTTTGACAATTTTGTGGTTTCTTCTCTGGTTCAGGAATTGATGATCTGATTTCAGTTATTGTTATTTCCGATCAATATCCATGCTATTGTCAGTAATTGTTTCCTGCTCTATGCCTTGTTTTTTTCTTTCCTCCGGTAGATTGGATGTTCAATTGAATATTTATTTATGCTTGATTTGCTACAGGGTTATTGGTGGATTCTCGTTGCCTGATGCGTAGTTTTGTACTATGTTACCTGGACTGAGCTCTGACGGATTATTACTGAGTGGTCTTGAGTTAACAAGTATGGAGACTTGCAACTGCATCGAGCCACAATGGCCAGCTGACGAGTTGCTGATGAAATACCAGTACATTTCTGATTTCTTTATTGCTCTTGCTTACTTTTCAATCCCCTTGGAGCTCATCTACTTTGTGAAGAAATCTGCTGTGTTCCCCTATAGATGGGTTCTTGTCCAATTTGGGGCTTTTATAGTTCTCTGTGGGGCTACACATTTTATCAATTTGTGGACGTTTAGCATGCATACAAGGACTGTGGTGGTGGTTATGGCCACAGCGAAGGTGTTAACTGCTGTTGTATCTTGTGCTACGGCCTTGATGCTTGTTCACATAATTCCTGATCTGCTGAGTGTCAAAACACGAGAATTATTCCTAAAAAACAAAGCTGCTGAGCTCGACAGAGAGATGGGACTTATTCGAACTCAAGAAGAGACGGGACGGCATGTTCGAATGTTGACGCATGAAATAAGAAGCACACTTCATCGGCATACGATTCTAAAGACCACTCTTGTGGAGCTTGGTAGGACTTTAGATCTTGAGGAGTGTGCTCTTTGGATGCCAACTCAAACCGGTTTGGAGCTTCAACTATCTCACACCCTTCGTCACCAAAATCCTGGTGGACTGACAGTACCTATTCAGCTTCCCGTTGTGAGTCAAATTTTTAATAGCAATCGAGCAGTACGAATATCACCAACTTGTCCTTTGGCTCGAATTCGGCCAGTTGCTGGGAAGTACATGCCAGGGGAAGTAGTAGCTGTGCGTGTGCCACTTCTCCATCTTACAAACTTTAAAATCAATGACTGGCCAGAGCTTTCAACTAAGAGATATGCTGTGCTGGTGTTGATGCTCCCCTCTGACAGTGCAAGGCAGTGGCATGTTCACGAGTTAGAGCTGGTAGAGGTTGTTGCTGATCAGGTAAAAACTTGAACAGTCAAATGCTAAGTCCCGCTAATGTACAAATTGAAGAAATTTATTTATCATATGTTTTTATACTAATTTGACAGGTAGCTGTTGCTCTTTCACACGCTGCAATATTAGAGGAGTCAATGAGAGCTAGAGATCTCCTCTTGGAGCAGAATGCTGCACTTGATTTGGCCCGTCGAGAAGCGGAAATGGCAATCCGGGCTCGTAATGATTTTCTAGCTGTAATGAACCATGAAATGCGAACACCTATGCATGCAATTCTAGCTCTTTCATCTTTACTACAAGAAACTCAACTGAGTGCCAACCAGCGCATGATGGTAGAGGCAATATTAAAAAGCAGTAATCTTTTAGCCACTCTCATCAATGACGTTCTGGATCTTTCAAGACTAGAAGATGGAAGTCTTGAACTTAAGTTGGATATCTTCAAAATCCCTGCCGTTTTTAAAGAGGTTTGTATCCAGGATTTTTGCAGAGGATTTAACATTATTGATAACTTTCAGATGTTTAAATATCTGTTCATTACTCTGTTTCTCATGATCTTTTTATGTTCTATGATTATTTTTTATTACAAATTTACCTTTGAACATTGTCGTTGCAGGTTCTTAATTTGATCAAGCCCATTGCGTCTGTCAAGAAAATCTCAGTATCATCAAATTTGGCTCCCGAGTTACCAGAGTATGCAGTTGGTGATGAAAAACGTCTCATGCAAATCGTTCTGAACATAGTTGGAAATGCTGTTAAGTTTTCCAAGGAGGGAAGCATATCAATTTCAGCATCTGTTGCTGGACCAGAAGCACTAAGAGATGCAACTTCTTCTGAGTTCCGGCCTGCACCAAGTGACAATCACTTTTATTTGTTAGTACAGGTTTGTATCTTGATTCCAGATTGAGGCATTTGAATGTTTTATGTCTAATTTCACTAACCAAGTAAATTGCTCTAGGTGAAAGATGCGGGTTCAGGTTTGAGCGCTCAAGATATACCTAAGCTTTTCAATAAATTTGCGCGCAGTCATCCTCTAGCTAGTAAGAATTATAGCGGTAGTGGTCTTGGGCTTGCTATTTGTAAGAGGTGAGAATATGTTCTGTTCTTTGTCTTTTCTGTATTAGTTTTTGATATTTCCCCCTGGTAACATAATTTCTTTACCCAAAAACGTCCATTTTCGTATGGTTTTTTCTTTATGAAGCCATTGGAACCGTGGGAAATTTGTGGATGGAAATTGAGCCTGCAACTATACTTGAAAGTAAATAAAAAAAACAGTTGCAATTGGTTTAATATCGCGCTATCTACATCTGATGAACACTGATGATGTGTCTCGTACGAGATGAATATTAGCGCAGTCATGTTGGTTTTGCTCAGGATCAACATTATTATTGAAAAAATTCCTCAACTCCTTCAATTTTGGAATCAAATGAAGCCTTTTCTTATGTCTCAAACGCCCTCAATATTACACTTACAAATTCTCGTGAGTATTATTTTAGTTTCAACTGTTGTTTTACTGTTATGATCAGGTTTGTGAGTCTAATGGATGGGCACATATGGATTGAAAGTGATGGTCCAGGCAAAGGATGCACTGCTGTATTCTTCGCCAAACTGGGGATTGCTGAGTATTCAAATGAATTTGAACATTATATTGTCTCTAAAGGTCAATCACGTAAACGTCAGACACATTTCCCAGGCCTGAAGGTTCTTATAGTAGATGACAACGGGTAAGTTCAGTACAATGTTCTTTTTTATGCATAATCTCATTCAATACCCAAACATGGAATATTGGACTTAAGAATAACCATTTCATCTGGAGTCTTGCCAACCTGCAAGGAAACATGATTTTGATTTGCCACTTCAGCTGCTTTCAATTAGCAAATCGCAAACATTTCGAAAATTGGTAGGCTGAAAAAGTAAGGAAATGTTTGTTGCCACACATAATTTTATCAGAAATTGCATGCATCCTTTTGGAGACGAGGCCTCTGAGCTGTTGCCCCCCTTTATTTTTTCTTCCTTAACAAACAAATAGTCAGTGTGAGGGTCTATTTTTTAGATTTGACCATTTGTAGCTGCAACTTTTTGTATAAATTTACAATAGCATTTCAGGGCAGTTCAGCAGGTAGATTTCAAAATGTCAGCAACATAGAACGAACTACTTATGATTGAACTGGGTGAAGTACTCTTGATGTTAATGTTTCTTCATTGATAATTGCCGATACATAGGGTGAGCAGAACGGTGACAAAAGGCCTTCTTATGCATCTCGGATGCGAAGTGACAACGGTCAACTCAGGCAATGAGTGCCTGCGTGTGATTTCGCAACAAAATTTCAGAGTTGTGTTTATGGACGTGGGATCTATGACTGGGATGGATGGATATGAAGTGGTTGTCCGAGTGCAGGAAAGATTTCCTATTCGCCGTGAGAGACCTTTCCTGGTTGCTCTCACTGGCACCACAGATAGGATAACTAAGGAAACTTGTTTGAAGGTTGGGATGGATGGTGTACTACTGAAACCTGTGTCCCTTGAGAGGATGCGGACTGTTCTATCAGAGCTTATGGAGCAGGGATCTTTGAGTGACACCTACTAAGACATTTTGCAAGATAACTAAGAATTAATAAACAGCTGGCTGGCCAAGTGCCCATAAAACTTGCAGTCTTGTATTACTTTGGAATTTTGCATGTAAATATTCGAAGAAATATTTGTGAGTAGTGAAACACTATCTGGTGAATTGGTGCAAAGTAGAAGTTTTGCTTTTGCTCAAAATGCCTTTCTTAAAACTTGGTCAGTTGTATCGTATCTTGTTTTCTTCTTGTAAAAGCTGTGAGTTCTTTCTGAATATCTGGGCAAACTAAGAAGGTTCATGGATTTGTATTTGCTTGAAGGGTTCCTAGCTTTATTAAAAGCCGACTTTGGCACAGCATTTTTCTCACGGTGGACTAGTTCAAGCATCTCAAGTTAATGTTATGATTCTCAACTAAATCGAAAATGGAGTGTTGTCAAGAATCCATGGTGAACCTGTTCAGGCATTTGATCCACCATTGCTGAAAAACTAGGTATATATGTTAACCATTGATAAAACAAACAGGGATGCCTACGTTTGGCAGATGGCTTGAGGACGCATTCGATTAAGCTCAGATCAACACAGACCAAAACTAGAATTTGATCCAAGTAACTTCTCTTGGGGGCAACCACTCACATTTAAATGAACCAAATTTGACTCAAAATTAAATAACGCGAATTCGAGGTTCGAGCAGTGTCAACTCAATTTTAGAACAAGTTAATTAAAAAGAAGTATGCATTAATACGAGCCAAACCTAAATTTATTTAAATAAAACTGGATTTGACACTAGCTGACAAGAGCCTTGCGGTAAAATTTTAAATATGTATTAATTATTATATGAACATATATTTGGTTCAATAGGGAGATTTTAAAAATTATTAATAAAATATTTTATCAAATATAATATTTTTTGTGATTAATATTTTTTTAAAAATAAATGATCCTCCATTAAGTATCACAACAAGTACAATTACGAGAAGCTGTTAGTTGTCAACGCTAATCAAAGTCGTCTCCTTGGAAGCTGTTATTTGTCAACGCTGCTCTGTCCAGTGTCTACTTCTTCTTCTTCTTCTTTTCTTCCATTCCATGCAAAAACCGGTCGGTCACAGCTCCGACGTCGTCCTCTTTGAGCATCAACTTCTCTCTTCCTGCTCAAATTTCCAGCCCTTTCGTGTTATTGATTGGTGGGGAAAGTTGCGGGTGAGCTTCTTGTTGGCACTATGGTTTATTTATTGGCGTCATCACAAGGATGCTCTTGTTCTTTTTCTTCTCTTTTCAATGTTTAGTTGTTGCATTTTTTATGATTTGGATAATTGCATGGCTGTTGTCTGAATGTCAACGAATTTTCCTTGTGTGATACTGCTTGTTGCCAGTAGCTAGTGAGATGTTGTCTCCTTGTTTTGATTTGGTACGACGTGTTTCATCCCCCACCTCTTATTTATTGGATGTCTCATGGTTGGAAGCTATTTTGGAAAGTTAGGAGATTTCTGCGCGGCATGTTTTTGATCATTTGCTTGGCTTATTGTGTTTATGAATGGTCTGTTTGAGTTTAGGGTTTCGGAAAGTTGAAGAAAGTATCGATCTTCACGAGCTCAAACTCATGTGCCCAGTTGATTGATTCTGAAAATATAACGTTGTGTTTCTTAATTGATGAGATTTGTGGCTCGATTTTCTGTTTGAGAGCATCGTTAGATATGTCTGTTGAGTGTGTGTTTGATTTTTATTTTTATTTAAAAAAATCCAGATGGAGGTTGTCACTGCTGGCTCGCCTACCTCATCAGGGATTTCCTTTGTTGAAAACCTTTCATGTCTGCCAGCAAAGGGGCAGTTTAGAATTAGGAAATGGAAGGCAATGCCCTCTGGGAAGCGTTCTTCTAACGGAAAGCTGCTTTTGGCCCTTCAAACTTCTAATTCAGCTGCCTCCGTCACTCTGGCATCTGGTTCAAGAAAGCCAGTCCCTCTGAAGAGAAGGGGTGAAAAAATTCTTCTGGCGGGAGTGGACAAGGGGCCAACTCCTCCACCAGTGCCTTGGAACAACTCCACTTTGGGCGTGGAGTTTGCATTCCTTGCCGAAAATACATGCCTGAAACCTAAGACGAGCTTCGTCTTGTGATTTATTGTCCTAACTGATGTCTTCATCTTCTTAGTCTATGTTATTTTAATCACATTTCTTTTTATATTTCCCTTTTCCATGAGACAGTTTCTATTAATGAAAAGCAGTCCATTGAAAATGACCACACAGTTTTTTATAATAATTACTAAAATTATGTTCATGGCAGGCTATAAGTTCTTCCCCAGTTCTAAGGAATGCTGCTTATTCTCCATTAATTTCTTGTGGATTACAAGATATTTCCTTCACTTACCTTTTGTCAATGGATTCAAACTTGCCCATCCCTTTCCTCATTCGTTGCCCATCAGATAAAATGCAATTGAACAACTTTCTTTCTTCGTTTTTAATCACCTACAAAAATGATGTATTCAAATCATTCTTTCTTTTTATGCAGCAAAATAAACAAATTCTAATCGATGCTGTTGTTCATGCTGTCAATGAGGATTTTGTTGAGATGCAAATGATTTCATTAGGCTTGGTTTTCTTGCAAGTGGAACAGATGTCTCTCCCATTGTTTCTGCTTTAGAAGCAATTTGGCAAAACTCAGCAGGAAAAGGGCTTTCGGACCTCAACTTTCGAAGTGTGATTGGTAAGTGTTCTTGCTAATTTTTGTGATCTAACGTTGGTTCATTGTCTAATGATATCTCTATCTACGAAAGTTTTTAAAGTAATTTTGTTGCTCAAAGCTAGTACACCTTGTCATAATTCTTCAAATGGAGAAAGTGAGCCTTTAAATTAAGAAAATGAATATGTAAGTATGGTGGCTTCATCATTTCATCATGTTTTTTTTTCTTCCACCAATTTTATCATTTCATCATGTTTATCTTCTGTATTTTTGAATAGCCTAATAATAATATTTCTTTCAGATGGATCTTAGATTTGTAAGCTCTCAACAATTAAGACTGAAGCTTAAGGAAATCTGCAGTTTGATGGAATTATTTCATTTGTTACATAATATTCCAGGAATGGACACACATGTGGCCGCTTTGTTTTAGTAGACAATTTAAACGCATTTAATTAGTCCATACACCTTGCGGATTACTTTCTTGGATATCTTGAGAAGTAGTGGCTATAAAATATTTTGGAAAACTCATTATTTTCTTATCATATGAATATGTTAAATGGCCTCATAATTACTTTCTAGGGGATCTAGATCTTAGAGAACCAGTTTAGCTACGTAAAGAAAGTAGAAGTCGTGACCTATGGTTAAATTCATTTTCTTACTTCATTTTCTAACTGATTTTTGTGCCTTACTAAGGCCATAATTGAGTCTAAATTTGTTATCTTTTAATCACTACTTATGTCACCTTCTCTTGCTCTCATAAAGTCGTGCTTGCAGGGTCAAAGGTAGCCTCTCCTTGATATGTTCCTGTCTTTAATATCTCTTTGTGTTTGTGTGTTATTAGAAGTTACCCAGTTTTCTCTTAATTTAGAGTTACTTTCTTGATAGATCACCTCCTCGTCTTTCAAATGTTGAAAGAAAATTAGGCAGAACAATTTGGTTGCTATTCATTTTCCTGCAGTATGTCGCACATCCACTATGTGATAACGTGTTGTTGAAGCTTAATACTTTATGTGCATATTGTAGGAAAATTTAACCAACTTGTTTATCAATATCCAATCTGCATCCCAGAAAGGTTTTCTCGTCATTCGTTCGCTGTTAACCCAAGAAGGCATTTGTTTCACCTTAATACCAGACTTTAAATTTCTTGAGGTAAAACTTCTTCCTTTTCTTTGCTATTCCTTCTTTCTAGCCTCTCCTGGCTTATAAATGGATAGCAGTATTAATAAACTTTCATTATGAAGTTCATTTTCTACCTTATGTGCAATGAGTTTTAGTTTCCCGAGCATGACTCCTCTAATTTATCTGGTAAATTCAAGTCATCATATCCACTGCATTTCCTGTGTTTGTGGCTGTTTGTGTTCATGCATTTGGAAACCCTGTAGAGGTTGCCATAAACGATGTTCATAATTGAAAAATAAAATGTAGTAAAAATGCTGGCTAAGAAATTCATTTGCAAGAATAATAAATTTAAGCTTACTTGCTCGACGTTATATAACTGAGTCAAAAATTTCCTCTATCACTTGAGTACCATGTTGTGTGACACCTTAAAACAACTCTCTAAACGTTTCTTCTTTTGTGCAAAAGTTTTCTTTTTATTTCAAAGTTAGCGTGTAAATTGTTAATAAGAGCACCTTTTATAACTAGCAGTGCAACTAGTCCCAAAGGCTATTACTTAAGATGCTATTGCTTAAGAATATGCCTCTTGCAATAAAGATCCAGATTTGAATAATAAATTAGAAGAGGTTGACAATGTGTAGGGGCACTCAGATTCACTGTTCTCTGATGTCATTAACATGGCAATACCAGATATGACTCATGCGCAAAACTTTCTACTTTTTCTAATCATTATGGTGACTAGACTTTTCATCACATTATCACATTCTTTGGCGAAACATATTTCTCACTGATGTTTAATGACTTTCTAGGTTGCATATCCATATGTTGCAAAAAGGCTCCTTACTGGTCCAAATCCTGCTCTGTGGGAACGCCTCATACAGGTTAAGTATGTTTTAGTAATTTATTATGTGTTGATTTGGTCTAGTGGATCTGAGATACATTTTAGTGTCAATAATTATTTAGTTAGTATATTTTTTAATTTGAAATCTTGCCCTATGTTTATTTGTACAAATGTGTACTTAAATGGCCAGAAAAAGTCAGTCTTGCAGATTATGTGAACTTAAAAAGCAAATAGGTTGCCAGCATGTATGATTTGTTTTTGGTTCTTCATTTTGTTGGCAGGTTCTTTTTAAAGATGGAATATTCCAGTGGAAAAGACTTGAAAACCTCATTGTTTTGGCAAAAGAAAATGTTGCAAAGATGAGTAGTAATCCTTCATTACAGGCGCAGAGCAGGTACTGTAAATTATCATTTTTGTTCACTTTTGCATGCCATTGCAGTTTCTATTAGACACTTGCAGAAGCAAGTAAACTGGAGATGATAGCATCCGTTGCAAGTTGTTTGGTTTTGCTAGTGTTTCCTTTGCTTTAACGCCCAAAACCTTCCACCAGGCAAAATTCTTGTGGTTTGCAAGTTGATAAAAAATTGGATCTGACAGACACTATTAAGCATGGAGCACGCATGTTCATGATTGATGTTGGTATCCGTAGACAACTTCTTGCTTTCCGTGAAGACTCCAAGCTTCACATTCAAGAGATCCATGACATTTCCTGATTCAGTGCTTACATATTTGAATCTCACCCACTGACACATCTTACGTTTATTGTGAAGCTTGTAGATGTGTACAGATTAGTGGAGAGTGATATAGACTTCCCCTCGGTTGCATTTGAAGTTCTGCGAGGTACTTTGTTGATTTTATGCAAACATTTGCAGGGTTCTTGAACCTTTATTGTGCTTTCAGTTGTTCAAATCATTTCCTTATTTCGTGGCATGTCATAAGTTATGGGTGATTTAAAAAGCATGTTATAATTTACAGAGATGCATGAAGAAATGATTGACTCTTTAGCAACTAAGATTTTGTGTGTTTGATGATACTTTCAAATGGCAGACTTGCCTGATGTTACTCGTGATCTGATGCTCTCATGGAGTGAATCTGTTTTGTCGGATCAATGACGGAAACATAGAAGGTGTGAACTACCAGTGCTTCTCAGAAATTATAAACCGGAATTGTAGTAGGAACAAAGAATACCATTTAACAGAGGAAAAAAAATTAGGATGGGGGTAATAGCCAAAAGTAGAACTAACATCCAACATTTGCCATCAAGTATTTGGCATTGGCATTGGAATTAGGGAGAAAGACAGGGCAAAGCTCTGCATGTAATAACAAGCAAACTGGGGAGAGTAGATCAAGTGCAACATCGCGATCTCAGTTAAGACCATTGCAGTTAGTAGTGAAAGGGTTGAGTAGTGAAGTAGGCAGAACCATGGTTGCATGAATCGGAATCGGAATCAGAATCGGTTTTCCAGGGAGTCGGAATCAGAATTGGAATCGGAATCGGTCTGAATCGGCCAAGAATCGGTTCAGTTGAATCGGTCCAAATTAATTTAATCGGTCATATATAATAATTTGACAATTTATAATATAAATATATTAAAATTGGGTATTGATGTTATTTTGATATTATTCTGTGTATTATAGTTTCTGATATTTTTAAATATTTTTTAAGATTTTTTAAAATTATTTAGAATTAATTATTATTTTTGACTCGAGTTAGACTCGAGTCAACTTTTAATTACGAGAATGCCACTCTTTACCCCCCGCCGCCGCCGCCGCCGGCCCGGTCGGCGGCGAGTCTCGCGGCGGCGATGTCGGAGGATGTCGGCAGCTCGGTCGGACGAACAGTCGGCGGCCTGCAGCCGGCGGCGAGGCGGCCCGGAGCCGGCGGCGAGTCGGCGGCGATTCGTGCGTCACAGCCCGATTCGGTCCGGCCACACGTCGGCGGCGACGTTGCGAGGTCGGCGGCGAGGTCGGTAGCCCGGTCGGCGGCGAGCCCGGAGTCGGGGAGCACGGTGGAGGGCGGAAACGGGGCGGCGGCGAGCGGACGGGTGGCGGCGGCGTGGGGGGAGCGGGTTTGATTTTAGGTTTTTAAAATCCAAATTACCATTTTACCCATACTTAAATAATTTAATAAAAATCATACCTAGGTTATTTTAGTAATTTTATAAAAAACCGATTCCGATTTAAATCGGCCGATTCCGATTCTGAAGTTAAATCGGTCGGAATCGGCCGAACTCGACCGATTCCAAGGCCGATTCGGGGCCGACCGAGTCGGCCCCGAAATCGGATCGGCGCGATGCTGATCCGATTTAAATCGGCACGGAATCGGCCGATTCGTGCATAATGGGGCAGAACCACTGAGTGGCTTGGATTCTTCACTAATCCAAGGAAGAGAGTGGGGCAACTCCGACCAGACTTGTTTTTCTTCCTTTTCTGACCAAGCATTGCTCGTGCCGCGACTGGTACGTATTTTATTTTATTTTAATAATAAAAAGTTTTTTCGAGGACAAAAATAATCCTCAAATGACTTATACTCGCGCAAACAATACTAGCCTTCCTTGCATTCTAATAAACTTAATTGTTAATAATAAGAATTAATTAAGAGTTGAGATGCCAACCAACGGCCAAGCATTGTGTTTCCTGTATGAATATCTAACATCCACCCGACCCACAGGACTCATGTTCCACATTTCTCCCATCCCATGTATTTTTGGTGTGGCCAGCTTCCAACTAAACCAAACCAAATATATATTATAAGATTCATAAATTTAGCCTTATATTTAATATTTATTATAATAAGATCTTTTTTATAAATGAGAATAGATTGTACATCTTTAACTTTATTAATTATTTTTAAAAAAATAATTTAAGCCTATTACGCTACACTTTGTTATATATAATATTAGACCCGATTCTGTCTTATATAATAGGTTAGACTATGAGCATTGGTTAAAATTGTTGATTACGAATCAAAGAAGGATATGTGAAGTGTAGTAAGGTGGGTAGAAATAGGTAGACTATGAGATCTTTCAATTTATTTTTATATCTAATACTTATATAAATAAAAAATAGTTAACAATTTTTTTATGAAATAAATGGAAATATCTTTTCCTCCCTGTCAAACCAAACCAAACATATAATACCTTCTTAGATGACACCAGACAATCATCCCCCGTCAACATTATTTACTTCTAATTGTCTATTTTAGGATATGATACAAGGAAAGGACAAATTAAACTATATTTTTTTAACAAAGCCGAATATGTACAAACTATATTAGAGTAAGAGTACGAGGATTGACATCTGATTATTGTATGATATATTATAAGAAGTATGTATGAATCAATGATTCATAATAATAATAATAATAATAATAATAATAATAATAATAATAATAATAATAATAATAATAATAATAATAATAATAATAATAATAACTAAAATTAATTAAGCTGTTACTAATTTAATCAACCCTTGATTGGAGGAGGAGGGTCAGGTAGGTAGCTACCATGGCCGCGGCTGCTGTTTCTTCAGCTCCGATTCCGGCACGAAGAGGCCGTGGAAGCCATGAGGCACCCTCGCCGGCAGCAGCACCGACGCCACCACCTCCAACTCCGGCGACTTGGCGTCCATCACCAGGAACCTCGACGCCCCCTCCCTCTCATCGTACACGAAGTTCACCACGAACCCGTCGTCCTCCTCCCCTCCTTTGCTCACGAAGAACGGCTCCCCGCCGGAGCAACCCGGCCCGAACTCCCTCCTCGCCACCACCCCGTTGCCGCCTGCATCCTCCAAGTCGAGCTTCGCCACCCCGGTCATGTTGGGCATGGGGTCCCCGGTCCCCAAGTAGCAGTACCGGCTCTTCTTCCCTGCGTAGGCCGGGTTGATCACCCCGAACTCGAGGTTCGCCGCCGTCACCGGCGTCCGCCGAACGTGCCCCGTTCTGAGGTCGATCCGCACCTTCTCCACCGCGCAGTGGAGCAGATGCATCCGATCGAGGGTGTGCTGGACCGACACCAGGTTCGGCGCCACCAACACCACTGCCTCGCCGCCGTCGTCGTCGTCCCAGGCGTTGATGGCGTGCATGATGTTGAAGCCGGGGACGTCGAACCACCGGATGTCGGACTCGTCGGCGGCGTAGCGGGGCAGGATTCCGATCCGCGACACCTTGGCCGGGTCGGCGCCGACCGGCGAGCCGCCGGCGAGGATCATGTCGGCCGGGTTCATCACGATCTGGGAGTCGACGAACACGGCGAAGCGCTTGGTGATGGCAAAGTCGTGGATGAGCGACGGCCGGAGGAGGAGAAGATGGGGACGTCCGGCTGCTTCTCGCCGGCGGCGTCGAACCGGAAGTAGGTCAGGAACGGCGGCACCGGGCCGTAGCGGAACGCGAAGACCTCGCCGGTGTCGGCGTCGATCTTGGGGTGCGCCGTCATCCCCACGGAGAGCTTGCCGCCGAAATCGCAGCGGCCGACGGTGGCAATGTCGCCGTCGGCGGTTAGGCGGACTTCGTAGGGGAGGTCGGCCTCGGCGAGGGCGAAGAATCGACCGTCGAAGTAGGCGACGCTGGTGTTGGCGGGGCCGACGCCGCGGGTGAGGTCGAACTGGCCGGAGAGGAAGCGGGCGGCGGCGACGGCCCCTCTGGCGACGCCGGCGTAGCCATGGAAGGACGCGAAAAGGTTGGGGATGACCTGGGCGCCGGCAGCCTCCTCGACGGCGAACTTGTAGGTGCGGACGAAACGGCTGGCGAGGGTGGCGCGGCCGCCGGCGATGCAGAGGGCATGGAGCATGCCGTCGCCGTCGAAGAGGTGGTAGGGGCCGCGAGGGAGGTGTCGGGGATTGGGGCCGTTACGGACGTAGACGCCATCAAGACAGGGTGGGAGGGCGCCGGCGGTGACGGCGCAGGCGGTGGGGGAGCTCGCCGACGGGGGCGTAGTTACCGGCGAGGACGCGGCGGGGGTCGGTGGAGGGGCGGGGGGAGTCGAAGAAGTTGTTGATGAGGTCGTCCAGGGCGTTGCAGGCGAGGACCGGGAGAGAGAGCCTCGCCGGCGGCCTCGTCGTCGTCGTCGTCGGCGTCTTGGCCGAGGTGGTGTTTTTGTCGGTTGGCAAGGGGGAGGTGGGGGAGAGACCTTGGGCTTCTCTTCGAGGCGGACGGCAGAGATCCTACGTGCGAGTTGGGAGGTGGAGAAGGTGAAGGCCGCCATTGTTGGGTGGGAACGAAGCTCTCAAGCCCAACCTCACAACTTACTCTCCTTCTTCGCCTTTGCTTCCCGTCCGTTTATGTATGTGGTTGCATGGTTTGGCGTGAAGAACAGGTGCGAGTGTGATGCCACGTTCGACGTGAAGCACAGAAAAAACCAATCGTTTTAGTTATGTTGTTAATGGTAGTGTTTAAGGATTGTCAAATGGTAAACAAAAATTGTTAAGCGCCTTTGTAACTTAGTCACCCATGACTTAAGGGTGTTAATTGTAGCCGGCAATGGTAAATTATGAAAGAAACCCACATTCTCTTCCTGAAATATTACTAAAATCGAAATGGTAAAGGATTGGCAATTGGTGGGAGATTTTGGTTATTTTTTTAAGCTTCTTGTTGCATGCATTTGGAATTGATTTGATTTGATAACATAAGAAGATGGATGTCCATGACACGACAATCATTTTACCCCTCGTAAGGAATAATGTGGCTCAAAACTTGGAACAATCGCACTTGTTGTGGCTGCCCCGGTGGTACAAAATGCGTTTACCACTTAGGCTGTGATTGCTTAGCTTAGCGTGCAATAGATGTACACAACATGACCAAACCATATGAAAATCTTAAATGTATAAAAGGTGAGTCGTTCTTCGTGTTTCACGCGACCTCAAACTTCAAATCTATACAAGCAAAATATTGGGGAATGCTATTTACTACATACAATGGAAAAATGAAGTAATCATTTCATGTCCTGGCCATAATTTACCAACTTATTGTAATAGAACTAAGTGGGGGAACCCAGCTGTAGGCGAAGTTAGGATCACAAAAGCCAGCGGGTGGCTGGCTATAGACGTTGCACTCAAAGACTCAGATAAGTTTCTTTTCCCTTCCATCCACCCCATACTTGTCTGGTTCTCCTATGAGCAACTGTTCTTTCAATTCACATATATCTCCACCCGGTCGATTTCCAATAGTAATGACTACATCAGAGAGGACATATAGGTCCCTCTCACTCGAAAATTAAGGGATAAGTGGCTCTCGTATTTTCTTGTAAGCAATGTATTTTCTGTTCTTGTAGTGAAATACTCATCTCAATCGAAAAATATCCAACTTGTATAATTTGGTATAAATGAGTACCAGTTGACTAATAATATAACTATTGAAAGATTATGATTATAATCTATGACACTTGAAGATGCATATTAGAAGAAAACACAAGACTCCACGCTTGGTATGTCCTCGTTTGTACCTAAAATATTTATTTCCTGCAAAAAGTATTCATGGTAATTGGTAAGCCTTGGATCATTTCTACTGTACATAAATTTAATCAAAATACTGCATCTTGTAGTCTTATGTGCAAAAATAAAAATAAAATAAAAATAAAATAAACACCTATAAGATTGAACAACAGGGCAAGCTCCTAAATCACAACTAGAATTCATTTTCCAATAGTTTCATCTTAAGGTCTTTGAGGGCACTTACAACTTCAGGACAAAGGTTGTGCTCAAGAATTTTGCCTTGCATGGAAGTTGACCTGCAAAATTGGCAATACTGATCATTAAAATAAAAGAAAATAAAGTAAAGTAAGATCAATGCCAATAAATTGTCAATACGTCGACTTCCATTCTAGGTAAATGCAATTGCTTATCTCACATTCTATAGTGCAAGATCGGTAAATCGATAACAAGACTTCCAAGGCCACCTACTTAAAATCTCAAAAAATAAATTATCCGCTTGGAATCGGAAAGTTAGCCTATATGAATGCAGGAAATAGAACAGATAGAACAGGGAAGGGAAACAAAAAACTGACTCAACAAAAACACCTATACTAATTGATAAACTTTAAAATCAAGCAAAGATCTACTAAAAGATTGCAGATACAACCGACCTAACTCAAATATCAAAATAAAAATAAAAACATATCTTTAAATACACCCAACATTGTCCCCAATATACTACTCAATTAACCAATACACAAGCCCAAAGATCTACACTGCATTAATCAAATCGAATGATATATCCAGCAAAAAGCACATAGTCCATCATAAAGATGACAAAAGCACTCGGTCAACAAAAAACATTCAGATCATCCAACCGGGATTTATATTATTATTATTTTGAAAGTACGCAGTTTGTACTTTAAAGGATTTGACAAGTCAGAGCTCATGAAACAAACTGGTAACTCTTTTTCACATTTACACTTCCCTGTACAAAGTGAGCAGGGTTATAAAGGCTAAAAAAACAACAGACCTATGTTCAAGAAGCATCTGGTCAAACTCTTTTTGTGAAGCTTTTACCTAAAAAGTGGTAAAAATTAGACTGAGAAAACTCTTACATACAGTTTTACGAAAAGCCATGATTGCCAACCTATCACACTATAGAAAAAGAGCTTTCCTTGTTGATCTGTGTTGGGATTAGAAAAGAATAAAATAGCTTCTTGCTTCTGAAACTAGTGCCTTGCAACTCCAAACATATGCCGCCTGAAAAAAATAATAACACCCGTATCAGTTATCAAAAGCCCCAATCTCAACACTCATTTGAACACAGTAGGGTCCAAGCAACACAACAAGGCAATCAAAAGATCTTCCAAACACTACCATCCCAGGTAAAAAGTACAGTAAGAAGCTCAGCTAAACTTCTCAGCATGCCTGCTTAACTAACTGAATGAGAAATATAAAACCAGACAATCGAGGGGATTATGGGAAAGAAGTTCATTGCTGCTAAACGCTCCAAGAACCCATTCAAAAACTTTAAACAAGGGTAATTAAGAAATATGGTTTTCAAAAATAGGAGAAATATACATACTGCTCCATGTGCCGCATGCTGCTGACAAGTATCAGATGTCACAATCCATACTTTTGGGCATCCATTGTCCTTCAGAGCCACAACCTGAAATGGGCATGGGTGATAGGACATGGCAACAAGACACAATTTAAATGTGAACATAGTATTTGATCTTTGGAAGAAAGGCAAGATCAGAATTTACCGAATTTGATTCACATACTTCACAAAATACATATACATGTAAAAAATGAGTTCATTTCCTTGTAAAAGACAAACTTCAAAAACAATTAATCTAGAAAGAAAAGTCAATCCTCTCACGTACCTTATATAATCTGCAGAGAAATAACCATTAATGTAGATGACAGAATATCTACATGGAAAAAGGATACCTTCTAACATTCCACTCTCTAATCATATTCTGGTTTCATTTAATTTATCATTAGGAACATGATACTTCCGACCATGGTTAGAAGCGCCATATTGTTCCTTTCCAACTGGTTGAACCCATTCAATAGAAAATTCACCAGGTTCAACACTAATATCATTCTGCCATTGAATAGAAAATTTGCATGCATATCCTTCAACTGGCATTCACTAAACCTTGCCCTCTACTTTCAATCAGTTACCAAATACGGATTCAGAATATTAATCCTAACAACATAACATACTACATGTAGTCTTAGGAAGTTATCATTTTTTTTATTTGGAGAAACATTTTGAGTTAATGAAAAGCTAATCATTGGGAAAATGTTCTTGCCAGTATTCATTCAAGACAGGAAAGTACAACTTCCTCCCCTTGTAATAAGGTTTTTGGTTTGTCAAAATGGAATCAACATGGGGGAATTAATTAATCTTCTTCCTTTTCTCATCTCTTCCCAGTCCTTTTTGACTGATCTACCTTATACCAGGAATTCTTCTTCTGTTTTCTTTCCCGATTCACTTTCCATAAGTTGTTAATTTGCCATTGTAGGTTTCACTAGTGCTTCATGAGGAATGGGATTGAGTTCATGTGCTTGCATTTTATATAGATGACAAAGCTTTAGCCACATTTCTTTCCGTTGAAAGACCCTTTATTGCCTTCGATGCAAGTATTAACCACTTTTGCGAGCATACAATAAGATAATGTGCATGAGCTCTGCAAGAGAATATGCTCAATTACAACATATTGAAAATGAACTTTAACCTATGAAACAAGAGCATTTTGTCAGTTTCACACAGCATAATCCATCAACAGACCAATTAAATAAATTGAATCTGCATAAAACTCATCAAGAAGATATATTTTGCTAGCTAGTTAGTAAAATTGTATGAACAACTGACAATATGAAGAAAAAATCACCTCCTTTTCAATCCATGCATCAGCTTCTGATTCGCCTGAAAAAACCACATCAACCCTGAAATATTGAAGAAGAAACACACTTAAATACAGAGAAATGGGACTATCTGGCTACATGGAAACGATTGCTAGAAAACAAAATGGTAGAAACAGCTACAAGAGGAGAAATAAATGTTTAAAAGATTAAAGCATGTGTGCAGATTGCAGCTTTGTTTTGACATAAAGCAATAATTCCGCAAAGCTGAACAGACATGTCCTCAACATCACACTCGAGGCAGGTGGTTTCTCAAGAAAAATTGCAGATTTATGCAAGCCCCATATTTTTCACGGAGATAACTGGCACAAACATGGCGATTAAAGAAGCTCATACTGATTATTACGAAGCAATGGAGCTTAACTTTTACCTTATTGTTCCCAATAAAAATTACAAAAAGGCTATGTTTGAGTGCTGGAAGGATAAGCCCTCATCAGTATAACCATTCACGAAAGATCAAGGGAAAATCACCAATTCTTATAGCACAGAACCTCTAGCATTATCAACACTCAATTCACTAACCCTCCATCTTTGTCGAAGTATCTTCCTCTGCTTTCAGGATCATCACAATAATGTTATCACATGTCTCAAAATTTCAATTGTTGCATGAAGCTTATTGTTTATTGCAATAACATCCACAAAGTTCCGCAACACTTATTCAATATACAATATCCAAAAGTTTTGCCACCCAGCCACCTAGATATTCTCATCTCCATAAGCCCCTTAATATCATGATTTTTCCCAGCAGGCCACCACAAGATGGCTAATCATATAATCATTGTATAGGTACTTGATATGCCCATTTAGATTGATACGGTACTCATTACAATGCCCACACGTGCAGCTGTTCCTGATTAGTTGCCTGAAGAACTTAACAGAACATCTGAAACAAATAGTTAATAACAACTTAATGCTAATTGAGAATCATGGATATAGTTTGTTACCCTGAATAACATTCTTTATGGGTAGGGAGTCCATACATTGTAGCATCAAGGTATTGAGCATACGATAAACAATCACCAGTAAAGATATGCATGCTTCAAAGATGATATGATTCATACTAATAAAGGGTCGCAGTGGGGTCTTGGTAAAATCATCATCTGATAGAAGCTCCTCTTAACAGCCTTTTTCTTTGCGAGAACTAGTGGCTGGCTTAGGGGTATTAGACTTTTCTTTTGGTACTCCTAGAAAAGATCTACCAATAGCAAATGTCATAAATGAGGCAAAAGTAGTTGATGTAAGTACCCTGTCGTAGGCTTATCCTTCCATAGCTTAAGAATCTGTAAATTCCTTTTGACATTCAAAATTATCCTCGGGGGTGTTTGATCTGCCCCTGAGAGAGAAACAAAGATTTAAACTTATATATCACATTTATGCATTTTTTGTGACAGAATCTAGCTATCCTTGCAAACCGTATCTAAAAAGCCATCTGTTAATTATCAAAGCAAAAGTAGCAAACCCTTCCAGTTTGGCTTTCATGATCTCGCCAGAGTAGGTGTAAACCTGATCAATAGAAATCCCAAAATTCCAATGCTTTGTGAATAAATGTTTTCTTTTTGTGCAGAAAGCTTACATCCTTTATCTAAACAATGAGAATTCTATTAAACAAGAAAAAGGTAAGGAAGATACATATAAGCATTGTCTCTCCCCATTTCTATAGCTCTATATACATCTTCTCATTCACACTTCCCTCTGAAACGGCCCTCCAAACCAGGAAATGCTACCATAATCAAACCGGATTCACAAATTCTACAACACCAAATTCCACCTTCACAAATGCCAAAATTTTTGCGGCCAAAACCTTCATTCCGAAACCGGCTTGCCGCCATCAATTCAACTAATCCTATTAAACTACATGAACACAACGCCATACCCTCACCCCCATCTAATACCAACACCACACAGATGATAGAACCCACCGCACGAAATCCAAGTCACTCCACAAAACAAACACGGAATCGACCCACCCCTCACCAACCGTGACCCGCCGATTCTTCGGTTCCCGCCGCCACACACGAAACAAGACCAAATTGCAGAAAATCAAACGAGAATAGAAAAATCATAAGGGTGGAGGATAGAAGAGGACCTTATTGGAGCCGCCATTATTGGTCCTGGCGAGCGCAGGGGGAAGGCGAAGAAGAGGAGAAAGGGAGTGAAAGGGTGGTGGTGCGAAAGAGAGAAGAGGAGGATCTCATGATGATCACGATGGGGTGAGCTTCTTCATCAAAAGCTCCAAAACCTCGCCGCCGCAACCGCCGCCGCCGCCGCCGTCGTCGTCTTCTCCGACCTTCAAATTGGGAGTCGAGGACGACGCCGGCGACGACGCGGCTCCCACCTCCGCTCGTTGTTAATAGAGCGAGTCGGGCCTGGTTCGAGACCACGCGACTCGTTTCGGTCCAACCCGGTAATATTATATTAATTTATATATGATTATTAAATTCAATATTTTCTCAAAATTCCGATTTGTTTAAAACCCAAAGTATTTTAACCTACACCTAATTAAATATTTATTATTAAAAATATATAATATTAAATTAAATTAAATCCAATTCGACCCAATTAAATTAAAATAATCAGTATAATATATAAGGATTTCTGCTCGTAATTTTAATCTCAAACATTAAACACATATTTTTGCCACACGTAAATCCTGCCGATCACACCCACTAATTTAGGAAAGGAGGAAAAATAATAATTAAAAAAATACAATTATTCATTATATATTTTAAAAAGTTTGATAAAATCATATTAATTAGTGGCTATCAAGTGTATATCATGCTATCTTTCTAGAAATTTCAATATATATATTTTTTCCAAAGCAATTATTAATTTCAATATTGTATCTTCGGAGATTTGTCTTAGCAATTATTAATTTCAATATTTGTATCTCAGGAGATTTGGCATTTAACCAAATACTTAATGCCGAGGCTAAATTTGCATCAAGTTATAATTACGGAAACCAAACATATTTATATATATACAATCACACGTCCATCTTCTACTTCTTCTATATAAATAAATCGATACCGACTTCTTCCCCACTCCCATCTTCTGATCATCCGGCCTACTAGCCTTGCACTGGTCTGCTGCTGGCAACCATGGCTTCTTCCCCACCAAAGTACTGCCCACACCGAAAGTGAGTACAAGTCATGAATAATATCATGCACTTCAACTATCAACAAGCAATGCAACACAGACGATTACTTTGATGGGTTTTTCATGAATTGATCACAATTTCTTTTTTTGGTTATATATGTGTGGAAGTTCTGACGCAGCTAGTAGCTCATGCCCTTCGACCAAGGCCAAGAAGCTGAGCTTGGGACGTCGGAAGATCGAGATCAAGAAGATTGAGAAGGTGTCTGCTCGCCAAACCTGCTTCTCCAAGCGCCGCTCCGGCCTCTTCAAGAAGGCCTTCGAGCTGTCCATGCTTTGCGACGCCGAGACGGCCGTCGTAGTCTCCTCCCCTGCCGGCAGAGTCTTCTCCTTCGCCCACCCCTGCGTCGAGACCGTCGCCGACCGCTTCTTCTCCGCTTCCTCCTGCCAGCAGCCGGCTGCCCCTCAGACGGCCGAGCTCCGGGCCGCGACGGAGCAGAGGCGGCGGTACGAGGAGCTGCTCCGCCTGGTGGAGGCGGAGAAGAGGAAGAAGGAGGAGGAGGAGCTCGCCTCCGGTGCAACGCCGCCGGGTAACGCCGGAGGGCGGTGGTGGTGGGATATGGATGTGGACGGGTTGACGCTGGGGGAGCTGGTGGAGTACAGGTCGGCGCTGGTGGAGCTCCAGCAAGAGGTGGTGAGGAGGGCCGACGAGGCGGCGGCGTCGGCGTTCTCGCCGTCGACGTACTTGGTCGACGATCCGGCGCTGGAGGCTGTCTACCCATGATCTAATGAGCACATGGAGATGGTATTAATTTTGGTTTTATAAAATCCTCTTTTGTCAAAACAAGATCAAAGTTAGTTCTCTAACCATGTCTTGGGAAGATGATTTGTAGTTCCATAGTGATATTTGCTTCTTGCTGATATAAATTTTGTAATAAAAAGGGATGTGAATGTGGATCATTCCATCAAGTTATGAAAAATACCCTTGCAATTTTATTCCCTTCCTAAGTTATCTCATTTTAACAAAATTTATGAGGTGATTGTTAACATGCATGTCCTTCTGCCATCCCATGCGGCCACTTGACATACTCATATCCAGATCACACGTCAGCTATTTGAAGGAAGTGCATACCGTTTTGCTTGTGTCACTCTTAAGAACTTGGTCATGGCCTCCAATTCCCCTTCTGATGTAGTCTTTTTCTAATATCCTCTTTAAGTACATATTCTCTTATTGCTACAGTGCATAATTTCAAGTAATCTGTCCATATTCTGTTGGTGTTTTTGCTTTATGTTTGTAGACGATGGTCACCAAGCTCAAGCTCTCCTACTTCCGAAGCTTCTGTTCTTGAGTGCTCGAATTGCTGTTAATCTAAACGGTCTTGTTTTTTATTTCTTTGAAATAATTTGATTCTGTTTTCTCTTGCCAATTGAAAGTAATAGTTGCTTGCGTTATGAATACATGTTAAAATGCCCTGCAGAACATAGCCTGGTTCTGTTTTAGGGCTTACATATGAATGCATGGCTGTAAACATATTGAATGAAGAGCAGTCCAGCCCAGGTGTGGATTTTGGTGTTATTCATTAGTCACGATAGTATACATAAAGCATTTAGCTAGTTTGTCACTAAGTAATAGAAAAGATTGAACACAGGAAAGAAAAGACATACCATTTTGGCTACCAATTACAAGGATTATCTCATTTTCAGCTGCTATATTTGATCATTAGATGAAACGTTTTTTTTCTCTTGCTCTAGAGTCCAGGAGGATTAATCCTCTAGGCTATGTGCCCGTACTGGTTGATGGTGATTTTGTGATTGCTGATTCCTTAGCCATGATCATACTGGTTATAAGTAGACTTTGGATGTTCTTGCTTTCTTCTAATTCTGAAAGGCATTTGGTGAAGCTTACTGTTGTCCATATGCGGCTCTTACAGTGTTGGGAAGATAAGTATCCTCATAATCCACTACTTCCTCTAAATCTTAAGAAGAAGGCAATCAATATACAGGTTAGTTTACATTGCTTTATGCTCAACTATCTACATATGTAACCGCAAATTAATAATTGTAAGAAAGTTATAGTTAGAAATTTTATTGTGAACTCCACTAATAGCATGCAATGTATTTGCTACAGCTGCTCCCAGATGGTAGTTCTTTCGGAATATTATACATTTCAATACGAATTGATAGGAACCCTCATTCTTGTCAATGCGTCCATGGTAGCCAAACATTGCTTAAAGAGAATCCTTGATCTGTTGAGATTGGTGGTAGTACTTAATCAGTGAGCTCTTTTTCTTTATCTCAATGAGTTCCATCTCCATTAAAGATCTCTCACAAAAAATCTTGCCAAAAAAATCTGCATTCTCAGTTGTTTGCAGTTTATTGTTCCGAGTTTTCAGTGGGTTGAGATCTCTATGAATTTTTATGATTCCTATTCATTGCCCAAATGTTCTTCGTATATCAAAATGAAGCTTCTGCTTTTGTGCTTATCTGATGTTTCAGGTTGCTAATGTTGTCTGCTCTAACATTGAGCCTTATCAAAATCTAGTCGTTCTGGTATTCTTTTCTATTAACTTCTTTTGGTTGGTCATTTCGTGATGTATTTCCAAGGTAGTCTCCATAAATCTAATGCCAAATTGTTTTGTTAGGCAATAGAGCTTTTTATGGTGATTGTGAACTGAAGTAAAACTTGTATGAAGCTTTTACTTCTTTGGAATAAGTTGTTGCAGTTTTAGCTTATCATATTCAGACAGTGACCAGCAGAGTAAAATGATGATTAACTTTGTATAAAGAGATATTTCTTAAATAGAGGTCAAAACTTTTAGTTTTTTTACCCTGGGAAGAATGATAGTGTGAAATTTGCCCGTCTCTGCAATCTACTTTCCAGCATTTCCTTGACAGTGTCATATAATTATACAATTTCTTATCTTTAACTGTGTTTTATTGATGAAAACAATATCCATCATAGAGTATACATAAATGAACTGTTATCAGTCGAAATAATCAGCTAATTTTATATGGACAATATTATTATTAGAGGTACTTAAATAATTTAATACCATAAAAAGATGACAACTTGTTAAGCTTACGGAAATACAATATCCCTTCACAAAAACATTAATATTCTATTTTTTCTATTGGCCTCGTCTACCAGAAAAATGGCCACCACGGACTCGCTGAAAATTATTATTTCTGCGCTGAACAGATTCCCTTTCTGTGTTGAAGTTGTTTGTAGACATAATATTTCCCTGGAATGATGATGGCTGCCCTCCTCCAGGCAGGCTAGTCGCCATTGGCGCCTCGCTCGTGGTCTTCCTTTTTAAAATTAGTATTAGCTTTTCCTTTCTTTCCCACCCGTTTAGCCCGTCTGTACTCGGCTTCCTTTTCATCATCAGAAAACTCTGCTTCATCTGATATCCTTCATCATTTACACCAGAAGCATCATAGCCCTTTCCGTACAAGTCTTTGTTTTTCAGGACATGGTTGGCAAATTCTGCAACAAAAGGATATGAGAGTTCCTTCATGAATGTCAGCCGAGACTTCCTTCTCTGAGTTATATCTGACAACATAGAAAGGAGTCTTAACTGGTCCAAATATTTCATCTATATAACCTAATGGCTGTTTAGATTCCGATACGCAGAGTATAGAACCCTCATTAAGTGGGTCGTGCTGCTCTTTGCCCTCTACAATCACTTTGGTACCTACAATCTGCATTAAAAAATGGGTACCCCTCAATTGCAAGAAGCCACATTTCATAGCACAAGTAAATTAAACATTTCGCAGAATGACAAGTTGCAGTTGACCTCGTTAACTCCAGTTGGAGAATGTTTTTTAGATATGAACAAGTCATAACCAAATAATCAATACAGTAATATAGTGTAAAGCATTCATTAGACATGTCTAAGCATTGATTTTTTTCATTAGCGCTACGTGAAACTTGGTGAAAGTGAAGTTAACCAGAAGCAACAACAACAATCGGTAGTTCTTCGCTAGATCTTCTAAACGTTTTCTTATTGCAATAAGCCATCTCTAATATAAAAACTTAAAAAGGCCAACAATTTATATATCTACCTCAGGCTCGTATATAGTATACCGATATGCAAACTAAAATTTGATTTGGCTAAACAAAACCAAGTAGATAAGAACCAAAACACAATTCAAACGAGAAAAGATAAAATGTTGAACCACTTACCGACAAAATAACACCAACTGGTTTCATTTGATGATGTTGTTCAAGAATGACATTGACACAAGGAACAGGTGGTAAAATCTGCATTAACAAACTCATGAGCCATATTGCTAGTTAAGCAAGAATAAGGCGCCATTAAAAACATTAATGAACAGTACAACATACGCATTGATATCAGAGAAGCTCATTCTATCTCGGCAAACTAACAAAAAAAAAATGACATGATAAAGATTGAAGTATCACCTCGAGTTCGTTTTTGGATTTGATGGGCACTTAAGAAACGGCTCCTTCCCATCATCATCGCTAAAAGCCCCCATTGAAGCTTTCAACCCTCCAATCTCGCCTTCCTCCATTTCCGAATCTTTATCAACCTGCCCAATCCCCTCGCTCTCCTCATCGCCATCGTCACTATCTTCCGATTCTTCGTCACTCGTCCCACTACTATCGCTACTGTCTTCGTCAGCATCCGTCGATCCATCGTCACTAGAAGAAGAGGAGTCCCTCTCCCTCCCTCTTACACAACACTACTCCCAAGCTCACCTTCTCCATCTCCACAACAGGGACCCCCGCAGCCTCGTCCTTCACCAAGCAACCAACTTTCCCAGCCCCCACCAAATCACCGTCCCAGGGCTCCCGGCCATCATCGTCGCCGGACAAAGCTTCTCCGCCCACCGCAGCGGCAGCGGGGTACGCCGATGGCGGCGTCTCAAAGGCCCAGTCTTTGATGGAGTCGAAGGCCGGCAAGGGCGAACGGAGGACGCAATCGGAATCCGGCGGGGAGTGGGGGAGCAGGTTGAAGCCGGCCGATTCAAGGTCGTCCATGGGCAAGAGCTAGGAGGGATAAATATCGGAGCCTTGATCGGAGGAGGGGAAGAAGAAGAAGACGACGGCGGCGGAGTCGCCGGAGAAATAATTCCGGCGAGGCCTCCTTGAACCCTAGCCGCCGATGGCGGGAAAAGGTTCCACTATAATTGGTGTTTTATGTCGTTATTGTTCACCTATGAGTGGCTGATGTTTGAAGTTTCCATCTTTTGGACTTTTCAGATTTTAATTAAACATATGGGCTTTTGTGTACTCTTTTGGCATCGAATATTTTTAGCTCGTAGATATGTCAAACTTGGGGCGATTATTTTATATTAGGCTTGATTATATTTCAACTCGTACTCGTTAATTTTGTGCTCAAAAAAATACTCTGACTCAAAATAGATTACTCTTTAAATAGCGAACAAAGCTTGACATAAGTGAGTCTCGGCTCAGTTTCAGCTTGAAACTCGAGTTCGATGTGTTCAAACTCGAAAAAATACTCAATTCGACTCGGCTCAGTCAATACTATTGAGGTCACATTGAACTTACGTAGTGTTGGAAAATTTTTTTGATCTTATATAAATCGAATACAAGCTAAACACAAACATTCGCTCGGCTCAAGTTCAACTCGAAAATATAGCAAGCCAAACACAAGCAAAGCCCAAATACTATAAATTTTAGATGAACTTGACTCAACCTATAATATATGAAAGCTCGTCAAATACTCAAATAAGCTCAAACATGTTTCCCAAAAATGACGTTAAAGTAAAAAACATCTATACTTAGCTTGGCTTGGCTCGTTTATACCCTTGAGTTATCTCAAGGCTAAAGATGAGATGGATTAAGGGCAAAAAATATCCCAATACAAATAATCACTAAATTACAATTAGATAAATAATAATAATTATTTTTTATTAGTGAAATAAGCTGCTGCAAGAGGAACAAAATTTTTTTTTATTGTTTAGATTATAAACAATAAAAAATATATTAAAGTACAAATATTACAGTTCACCGAGTGAACCCAATATTGAATTACGAAATTCATTTAGTTTTCTTTTTTGTTAAAAGAGCTAAATGACATTACTCTCATCGAGGTAAAATACTATGCATTTTATAAATTAGTCAGAATGATTTTTTTATAGCATTTTTGTAAAAAAAACGGTCGCATTAGCCACTAGCTTCTTCTTTGGTTTAGAATAATTATTTCTTCATTATCCTCATGTTTAACTAGCTATTTATAAGAAATAACTTTTTTTCAACACAACTTAAATTTATAAGAACTAGTTTGTTGACAGGGAATCCCAACCTTGTAAAATGGGGACATGTTTTTATAGAACACACCAGAATCTACATTGAATCATATGTATCAAATGTAAATTGTCAATCACCCAAATTATTTTGTTTGTCTTCAAAGTGGTAACCAACCATGGACTACGAAGGTTTGAGAAAAGAGCACCTCAACTAGTTCGGCCCATGTTGTTCGAAGATAGGGGCGACCGGGTATAACCTTTGCCCTGGTCAATAGCACAGTCCGACGCCTATGCATGTCCATCGCTCCATCGCCCTGGTTCTGACATATAAGTCCCATGATCTGGCAACAACTGGTAAGAGGAGGAAGAAGAGAAACAATCAATAATGGCAGACGCAAATGAGGCGAAGGAGATGGAAAGGATCTTCAACTGCTTTGATGCAAACAGGGATGGAAGGATATCCTCGGCAGAGCTCGGCCAAGCCCTTGAGAAACTTGGGCAAGCATCTTCCATTGACATCCAACACATGATGGCTGAGATTGACACAGATAAAGATGGTTTCATAGATTTTAAGGAGTTCTCTGATTTTTACAAGGCCAATACAGGTCTCATGAAGGACATTGCAAAAGTGTTTTAATTATTTATTTTTTGTCAGCAATATTGCTAATAATTTGCTTGTGTTGTACTCATAGTTTCTTTGACTTCTAAAATAATACAGTGGGTAACAAACATGTCTTTTATTATTAAGCATGATTTGTGGGTTTAAATTAAATGTATGCCCTTTATTTCATTTTTGTTTTATTGCTTGTTTCTTTTTTTGGAAAATTATAATATATGTATTAAATAATCGTATAACTAAAAATCGTGCATGTAACGACGTTGCATGTCTTTTCTTGACACAGTTATAACCGTTTGACACAAAAATGAGCCAGTAATTTGTTTTGTTGCAATGTTTTTCTTGATTAATTTAAATATTAAAAAAATTTATGATGACAAATTACATAATGTGACTACGATAATAAAAATGAGGCTCTTATAATGCCATGATCTTACAGTTTTGAATAGGACAATGACAAAGTTTGTATTCCACCAATAACTAAAATCATTTTTAACCTATTTAGTAGCAAAAACTTCGTATCAGTGTTTACGAGTGTCGACTCACAATGGGTGTCGTGATTATTATGACCGTCATCAACATAGATATATGTCAACAATTGATAAATAAACTACAACCATGATAATTGTTTTATCCTATCATATATGATTAGATAGTGAGATAATCGACAACTCATGTTATATTGTTCTATGCTAGACATATTTCTTTTATGCGACGAGGAGGTAAGACTTTTGTTTGTCTCTTGTGTATATATATCATAGTAGCAAAATTTAGCCGATTCGAATCGGCCTATTTAACTAGGCTCAGTGTCAAATCGAGTCAAAATACCGGGCGATCGTTTGGGTAAAAAATCACACAAAAAATCGGCAAATTTGAGCTTGGGTCGACGACAGTAGGCCAATTCAAGCGGGGCGTATGAAGGAGATCCGATGGTGGGGTCGGTGGGGGAGATAGGGCGGGATGGGGTGAGCCTTGGCAGGGCGGCAGCGGGTAGGGGGTGATGGAGGGGGAGGAATGGGACACGGAGGGCGGGGTAGTAAAGGGTGGGCGGGGGACGAGGTGAGGCTTAGGCGGCAAAGGATGAGGCAGCGGGCAGGGGGGGGGGGTTGGGTGGGGTTAGAGGAGATCTAGCATGTGTGGGGTGGGGTGGGAGATGGGAAAAGGTAGAGAATAATGAGGGGTAGTTTAGGTAATAAAATTTGACTCGCTCTTTGTACGAGTCAATAATAATAATAAAATAAGTCCTAAAAATATAAAATAAAATATAATAAAATAAAAATAACTAAAAATAATATAATAAAGTGTTCTAAATTGATTTGGGGGACAGGAAAGGAGATCAATGATTGATTTTAATCGATTCAAGTGAACTGATTTTCGATGAATCGGTCCGATTCGATGACTCCTTTCAAATCTAATTTAATGTCCGATTTCGATTTTTACAACTATGATACATACTAAACTTGGAGAAGTAAGTGTGTTTAAGATCAATTTAGTAGTTAATCAAAACATAATAGTTTTGATGCTCCGATTTTGCATGTAAGAAACAGTCCATAGACTAGTTGATACAGATTTTTTAATGCTGGATAATACTCTAAGTTTATTATCATTGGCGTGAGTTGTTGGGTGTAGATCTATTTGATATAATAAATATTTTAATTATAATTAATCTCTCTACAGAATTACACCACACTAATTTAAATAAAATTCCTATGTGGAGGTTATTTAAATTTAATAATTATGTGATGAACATAATATATGTAATTATATATAAGTGTTTGATTTTCTCTCGTCTTTATATATTTTCATCGTATAAAAAATGCTCTCCACCAGCCAGCCCTTAGGTGATTGAAGTAAAATGTGAAAGAGAAATCGGTTTGTTTTACTCTAATCACAAAATCTAATGCACTTTTTTGGCTTTATGTATAATTATTTTTACAAAATATAAAAAATAATTTAACACAAACCCTTCGCAATTTCAAACACATTTAACAAGTTGTTAGAATGTTTAATTAAAACCCACAACTTTTGAATCAGATCATACAACATATCAAATAGAGGTATCCAATTATTTTTAGAAAGGATTAAACTCGTTTATTCAAATAAAATCACAATGGGTCATTTTTTTTCAAACAAAAAGAGGCGTAAATGGGCCATTTCCTTAAGCCTCTGACAATTTGTGCAACATATATCCCAATATCGTAATATCACCAACACTGACCCTTATTTTGTAAGAAGCTCCGAAAGTGTGGTCCTTCGTCCCTACCACTTTCCTCTTCAACCCTAACCTATTGCCGGCAACGAGCACCGGCGGCGGCGGCGGCGGCGGCGGCGACGACGTCGGTGGCGGCGATAACAGGTGCGGTTCGATTCCTTCCAATTCCCATCTACCACCTTGACGTCGTTCTGATTACGCAGCTAGCTCGCTTGAAAAATGTGTTGTTGATTGAAATGGTTGTGGGAAATGCGGCTGTGTACGTTGTGTTTATTGGCACGGATATTCGTGCTGAATCTTTCAAATTGATGGATAGGCGTGTTTCAATCTGATTTACATTTGGATGTTAGGTTTGGGTGTGATTTTGGAGGATTTAGAGTGTTTGGTCGACCTTTGGGCCTCAAAATGTGCTATTTGTGTTGTCTGAATTTTTTTTCATGGAATGAATAATGGATTCACATGTACAAATTTGCAAATTTGATGCCTTCTACATCTGATTTTCAACTACTTTGATTTGTTTGAATGTGTGTGGTTGAGCCTTGGTTGTTAGAATTTGCTGTTTTTGTTAACTAATTTTCGTTTTTTTTATGAATTTGATGGCTTGATATCTGATTGTTTTTTCCCATTTCTTTTTGTTGTTGTAGATGTTCAAAAGTAGTGTGATTTGAGGAAATTGTTGAGTGTCTTGGAGTTTGATTATCATGATGGCATGGTTTCGAGCTGCTGCTTCAGGCGTGGCCAAACTGGCTGTGAGGAGGACATTAGCACAGACATCGTCGAATACTGCTAGAAGAGTTGGCCCTTGTCTGTCTCAAAATCGATATTTGCATTCGACTACATTTTGGTCAAAGGCACAGGGGGCGGCTGCTCCAGTGCCACGGCCGGTGCCGCTCTCAAAGTTAACTGATAATTTCCTGGATGGGACTAGCAGTGTGTATCTGGAGGAGCTGCAGAGGGCGTGGGAAGTGGATCCCAGCAGTGTGGATGAATCATGGGACAACTTTTTCAAGAATTTTGTTGGCCAAGCTGCTACTTCGCCTGGCATTTCTGGGCAGACAATTCAAGAAAGTATGCGGCTGTTGCTGCTTGTGAGGGCTTACCAGGTGAATGGGCATATGAAGGCGAAATTGGACCCTTTAGGCTTGGAGCTGCATGAGATCCCTGATGATCTTGATCCAGGGCTTTATGGTTTCACTGATGCTGACCTCGATAGAGAGTTCTTCCTTGGAGTGTGGAGTATGTCAGGGTTTTTATCTGAAAATCGACCTGTTCAGACCCTTAGGGCCATTCTCACACGCCTTGAGCAAGCTTATTGTGGAAGCATTGGCTATGAGTACATGCACATTGCTGATCGTGATCAGTGTAATTGGTTGAGGGACAAAATAGAAACTGTGAACCCTAGAAGGTATGATCCTGAACGCAAGGTAGTGATTCTTGATAGGCTTGCTTGGAGTACACACTTTGAGAATTTTTTGGCTACAAGATGGACCACTGCTAAGAGATTTGGACTTGAAGGAGGGGAGACTTTAATTCCAGGTATGAAAGAGATGTTTGACAGGGCTGCAGATCTTGGTGTTGAAACTATTGTTATTGGAATGCCGCATAGGGGTAGATTAAATGTGTTGGCTAATGTTGTTCGGAAGCCTTTATCACAAATTTTCAGCGAATTCAGTGGGGGAACAAAACCTGGTGATGGGGAGTTGTACACAGGTACTGGTGATGTAAAATATCATCTTGGAACTTCTTATGACAGACCCACTCGTGGTGGTAAGAGAATTCACTTGTCATTGGTTGCTAATCCCAGTCACTTGGAAGCTGTTGATCCAGTGGTTGTGGGAAAAACCCGAGCAAAACAATATTATTCCAGTGATGAAGAGAGAACAAAAAACATGGCTGTTTTGATGCATGGAGATGGAAGTTTTGCAGGTCAAGGTGTAGTGTACGAGACGCTTCATTTAAGTGCTCTTCCCAATTATACCACTGGTGGAACCATTCACATTGTGGTCAATAATCAAGTGGCATTCACGACTGATCCACAGTCTGGGAGATCTTCGCAGTATTGCACTGATGTAGCTAAGGCTTTGAATGCTCCTATTTTCCATGTAAATGGAGATGATGTGGAAGCAGTAGTACGTGCTTGTGAGCTTGCTGTAGAGTGGCGTCAGACCTTCCACTCCGATGTAGTGATTGATATCATTTGTTACCGCCGTTTTGGTCACAATGAGATTGACGAACCATCTTTTACACAGCCAAAAATGTATCAGGTGCATTTTCAGCTTGTACTTATAAACCAGTTTATTTTATTGTTTACTTGTAACAGCAAAAAAACACGCTTGTGCTTATACATCCCTGATATGGATTGTGCCTGACCAGTATTCAAGCTGTAACAGGTTATTCGGAATCACCCCAGATCTCTTGACATCTATCAAAGCCAACTTCTGGAGTCAGGACGGACTTCAAAGGAAGATATCCAGAAAATAGATGACAAGGTTAATCGAATTCTGAATGAAGAGTATGAGAGAAGTAAAGACTATGTTCCTAAAAGAAGGGATTGGCTTTCTGCCTACTGGTCTGGATTCAAATCTCCTGAGCAGCTTTCTCGTATTCGAAACACAGGGTAAATGAAGTTCACATGGTTTCTTTTAAAAGTATTAATGTTTTCTACTTATTGATTGCTGATGGATTCCTGTATATTTTAGAGTCAAACCAGAAATTTTGAAGAATGTAGGAAAGGCTATTACAACACTTCCTGAAAATTTCAAGGCTCACAAAGGAGTGAAGAGAATTTATGACCAAAGGAGGCAGATGATTGAAACAGGAGAAGGCATTGACTGGGCTGTTGGCGAAGCACTAGCCTTTGCTACGCTGTTAGTTGAAGGCAATCATGTGAGGTTAAGTGGCCAGGATGTTGAGAGGGGTACATTTAGTCACCGACATGCTGTTATTCATGATCAGGAAACAGGGGAGCAGTATTGTCCATTGGATCACATTCTCTTAAACCAAAATGAGGAAATGTTCACTGTCAGCAATAGGTGGGTTCTTCTATCGATCAGGAAAGCAGCTGCAAAACCTTTCCTGGCCATTAGACTATCTGGTATCACATTCTTTCCCTGTTGTCTTGAGACTTGAAGAGTGTGCTAGTCTCTAGTGGACTAGTCACACATGCTTCTCCTTGCTGGCTTCAGGAATAAATGTGATGTTGTGAATAAGTGATCTGGATCTCATATTATTGTTGGCCATATATTTAACCTAATTGTGCCTAGTCTTCTTCTCTCTTCTTCTTATTCTTCCACTGGATACCCTAAGGGTGTTGGGGATGTGGACCTTAATTGTGCCTAGTGCTTGTTGCATATTATTTACTTAATGTTTTTTCATTTCTTGTTTTCTTGTCGTTTCTGCATAATGAATGGACTGGTTATTTTCTGTTGTTTTTGCAGTTCACTTTCGGAGTTTGGGGTACTTGGATTTGAATTGGGCTATTCTATGGAAAATCCAAATTCATTGGTTCTTTGGGAAGCTCAGTTTGGTGATTTTGCAAATGGGGCTCAGGTAATGTTTGACCAGTTTATAAGTAGTGGAGAATCAAAATGGCTTCGTCAATCTGGGCCTTGTTTTGCTGCTTCCGCATGGCTATGATGGCCAGGGTCCTGAACATTCTAGTGCAAGGCTGGAGCGTTTCCTTCAGGTGATTTTCTTCAATGATCACGAGTAATAAGTTATATTCGTCAATTAGTACTCAAGACAAGACTTGTACCTAGGCTTTTGTTCTTCAATCTGAAGACTGTTGATTGCCTTATTTATGTTAACCTGTTATTTTGCACAAATAATTGGCAATTATGATTTGTTGAAATTGCTAGCATATTAAGATAACAACTTAACCTATGACAGTTGGAAAGGGCAATTTTTGGCCAAACGTGTATTTGTGAAGAACCTCATCTTCTGTGGATTGTTGCATTCTTGAGCTAAAATGGTTAACGATAATGTATGGGAAGTGGCTGTCTTATAATGGTAAGGATTGTAAAAGACCACACAGTGCGTTAATAGGTATTTATTAGTTTGAAATGCTTGGAGATTGTTAATGAATATGCATTTGAACTGCTTTAAAACATACATCCTTTCCTTCAATTAATCTGTTAATAGTTTTTATTTGGTTATGACATATTTGAATCAAAATTTGTAAAAGTATTGCAACTAACAACAATTTTCTTTGCCTAATTTCAAGCTTGGTTTTTCTTTTGATGCCCATTCTTACTGCAGAATGTTGGTCATTTATCTTGTAATGGGTGGTGAAAAATGTGTTGGAAATGATATTGACATGGTTAGGCAGCAGTTTTCTGATTTCCATGGGCACATTTAATGATCGCTAACTCTTTTAATTACCATCCTTGCCCTAGAAGTGACAGTAGTTCATTAGAGACTGGACTACAGAGCTGAAACCTACACAGAACAATGGATCCCTACTCTATTTTTGCTTACTATTATGTTGCATGTTTATTCTTATTTTGCGTGAATGACATATATAAAGAACTTTAAAACCTATTATTACATATTTAAGCGTTTTGCAGTTTAAGGTGCATCATCTCTTCTTTGATATGAGAAACATATGTCAACAGCGATTTATCCAACTTTAAATTTTCAAAGAAGTAGATGGAAATTTTTAATTCTTTTTATTTTACAATTGCTTTATATGATGCAGATGAGTGATGATAATCCATATTTTGTGCCTGAGATGGACTCTACACTTCGCAAACAGATTCAAGAGTGCAATTGGCAAGTTGTCAATGTGACAACACCTGCTAACTATTTTCATATATTGAGACGGCAGGTAAGGACAGTTTAATGTATAAATCTCTTATAATTCACAATCTGTAAAAACATTCTTATCCCGACCTCCTTTTTGTTAGATACATAGGGAATTTCGGAAACCATTGGTTGTAATGTCTCCTAAAAATCTGCTTCGCCATAAGGACTGCAAATCAAATCTGTCTGAATTTGATGATGTACAAGGGCATCCAGGATTTGACAAGCAAGGAACTCGCTTTAAAAGGCTGATCAAAGACCAGAATGACCACTCTGATCTTGAGGATGGTATTAGGCGTCTAATTCTTTGTTCTGGAAAGGTAAGATTCCTTTGCCTTCATATCAAGAGACGTTATTTTCATCATAGCATGGAGTTATTTAATTTTGCTTGTTTGAATTTCTTTTTATTAATTTACCAGATTTATTATGAGCTTGACGAAGAGAGGAAGAAGGTTGGTGCAAAGGACGTTGCTATATGTAGAGTTGAACAGCTTTGCCCTTTCCCCTATGACCTTATCCAGAGGGAGTTGAAACGGTATCCTAGTAAGTTCAGAAAAACTTTAAACACTTTTCTTCCCGATCGTCAGGATAGATACTTGTGTTCCTGGTTCACAGCAAGCTTGCTGCAAACTCCAATTATCATTGGTTATCAGCTGCTTTTGTGTGTGGTGTGTGTTATATAGCATTCTATATTTGGGATTATAAGGTCTTAATGAATATGCAATTGCAAACACCAAAACCTCCGTTTTGTATCAAATGTCTAAAGAGACAACTCAGTCATCAGGCATGAGACATGTTAATGGATACCAACGTGAAAAACTCTTTTGCTTTACACTTAAGCTTGTCATATGTAGTATGATATTTTCTAGGGAGAAGTGATTACTTTTTTTATTATTCATAATCTGGTAGCAAATTTTTTTTTTTAAAAAATCTTCTCTCTTTTGCAGATGCGGAGATCGTTTGGTGCCAAGAAGAACCCATGAACATGGGAGCGTACACTTACATTTCACCTCGTCTGTATACAGCAATGAGAGCACTAGGACGGGGTACATATGAAGATATCAAATATCTTGGACGGGGACCATCGGCTGCTACTGCTACTGGTTTCTATCAAGTTCACTTGCAAGAGCAGGCTGAGCTTATGCAGAATGCAATGCAGCAGGATCCCATCAAGTTTCCATATTAACACTTCGATTTGGGTAAAAAATTACAAACTAACATCACAATGAGAAGGACATCTTAATGTGAGGTAACAACTCCCACGTGTTTTCCTACAAATAATTTTATTTTTTCACCAGTTTTTCATGGATTTCATAATGGTTTGTTGTCGGGTCCTATTGTGAGCTCTTATATATTGTTTACAAAAAAGTTGCCTCGTCAAAAGAAACCAGTGCCTATATTTTTTGGTATTGATACCTCATAGGCATGATCAACTCGGTGTTTCAGTTTTGTGATTGGCTTCTGCGATGGCAGAACAAATTTTGTTTCTCTTGAAATCAAATATACCATATATCGTATATTGCCATGAACATGTTTAATTGTTGCTGCATTAAAGTTACCAATTGTGATTTGTGATCCTCATTTCTAGTTATGACAATGGGGAAGCGGCGACCCGTTGATTTGGTTGAAAAACTTGCTACTGATTTTTTCCCAACCCGGCTTTGCTTTATCGATTTAAATGTAAAAGCAATCTATCCATGGTACAAGGCCATGCCGGCGAATTACTCAACCCGAGTAAGACAGTGACGATGACTGCCATACAATGTGACGATCTTACAGTATGATCTTATATTAACTACATAGGAAATTGAAATACAATGATGGTATTTCAGTAGTAACTACAGCAGCTAACCCTCTTGGTGGCAGAAACTTCATCTATGCTTAAAATTGTCTGCCCACCAGTTGGTGTTGCGGCCATTGCTTGATCTGCCTCCTTGCTCTCCAAACTCTTAACCTTCATAACCTCATGAATTTGGGTGATCATCTCCACAAATGCCTCCTCCACGTTCTTGTTTTCCAACGCCGATGTCTCCGTGAAACACAGCCCTTCCCTCTCGGCTAGGCTCCTCCCTTCGTCCACGTCAACTTCCCTCGCCGGAGCCAAGTCCGACTTGTTCCCGACCAGCATGACCACCATGGTTGGGTCCCCAAGTTGCCGGAGCTCTCTCAACCAATTCTCCAAGCCATCAAATGTGCGTCGGCGTGTGATGTCATAGACCAAGAGTGCACCTAATGCCCCTCTGTAATAAGAGCTGGTAATTGCCCTGAATCTGCACAAACAAATAAAATCTTTGATTCTGTTCTTTCGAGTAATCAATAATCAGCTTTTTTCGAGTAATCATACTGTTCTTCTCTCTTGGCCTTTTTTCACAGGGAAGATTTGGTCAAAATTCGCCTAATACTAGTTGGGATTTTTGTCGGAGATTTTGTGGGTGGTATTGCTGTACATAACATATGTGCATGGGGTGGACCCTGCCATTTTGTCACCAGACCAATCTTGGAGGAATCTTGATGCACTTTTGGCATGTTTTTGGTGCTTAATTATTTGTACTAGGCATGACGTCGTCGGATAAATTTTAATTTTATAAATATTCTCGTTAAATAATAAAATAAATTATAATAATTTAATATTATATATATATATATATATATAATTTGATTGACTTTAAATAAATATTTTAATTAAATCATAAGATAATTATAATAATTTAATTTATTATTTATTATTTTTATTATATTTTGATTGGCTAAATTTATTAATTTATTAAAAAATTAATATTAAGTTTTATTTTATTAATAAGAGTAAATATGTGTCGTCATAATTGTTTAGTTGAATAAGATCTATATTTAAAAATAGGCATCCGTGGTTTTATCAGATATATTAAAATAAATATCACTTGCCTCTATCTCCATGGTATATGTCGGACGAGGAGATGGAAGGGCCTGATCACTTAACCGTCATTTTTTCAACAAATATTGTATTTTTTTTAAAAAAAATAATTTTTGCCAAACATAATTTCTGTTTTTCTAGAAAAAAATTTCTTACAAAATTCTTTTATCATTAAAATTTCTTGAAAAATCATTAAAAAAAATACAATCAAACACCAAATAAAGCTAACGAGATGTCCCTAATCTGTTGGACTGGAGGTGATTAAATGATGCTTATCTTTTAAATTAGAGAGACTAATGATGTTTTGACCATTTTGAAGAAAGGCGAAGCACTTTTTAATGGTCACATAATTCAAATCCCAGATAAGTATTCATCAAAAAACAATTATTTATTTTATACTGGACCCACATCCCGTGTGGGCCCTATGATCTCTATGATTTGTTTACCCGGGTTGATGATACCATTAGGGCAATCTTAATAAAAAATTAAACAATAGCTTGTTTTCAAAGTTTCATTATTGGTGCAACAAACCCACCAAGAAAAGACAGCTAATAATACTTTTTAGGGATATTATTGACGAATTCAAGTGATTTAAGTAACATTAAAAAAGATTAAATGTAACTTCTATAATCACTTCAAAATCAGTAGATATTATCAATTTTATCATTATAATCTTATTCTACACACGCAAAGCTTTATATATGTGCTGTTAAAAAATAAATCTCTGTTTATATTTAACAATATCAAATGTAGTCCAATGTGATTATATTATGAATTTATTTCCTGATCAAGACTAATATGCCAAGTTGCATAATAATAATAATAATAATAATAATAATAATAATAATAATTAACCTGTGTTGCTGACCGATTCCTCCTTGCTAATATATTGATTAATCTTAGCTTAATTAGTGGATTATAATGGACGTTTGAGAAGATCAAACAAGAAGCTAGAAGCGTACCTTTCCTGGCCGGCCGTGTCCCATATCTGAGCTTTGATGGTCTTGCCGGAGACCTTCACGTTCCGGTAGGCGAACTCAACTCCGATCGTCGGCTTCGAATCGAGTCGGAACTCGTCTTTCGCGAACCTCCACAGGAGGTTCGATTTGCCGACGGCGGAGTCGCCTATCATTACAGCCTTGAACAGATAATCGCACTCCTCATCCAAGGCCTCCGCCATGCCTAGCCTTATGCGACACAAGTTACAAAGACCAGTATGGAAGAAGATGCAACTTGGGCATGCGGAGGATAACAAAGATATGGCTATGGGATCAATGAAGGAGAGGAGGGAGAAGAAGAATTGATCATGAGTTAGTTTGACATAGGGGTAGAGACAAATATGTACAGTTTTTTGATTTGGCGGTGATGATCAGGACATATATATTCACATAGGAATAGTAGATCCCTCTTTTCCTCTCTCTTTCGGCTAATTGGTGGGGACAAGAGGGTATTGACAGAAACAACAAAACATATCAACCAAGGCTTTATGCAGCTCTAAGAAATGATGTTCAGACCAACTTTGATGTGGACATAACAAAGTCCACTTTTTATATCGTGAGGTTAGTGTATAAAAAAAATCTATGTAAGAAGAGAGAGAATGCAGTTCATGACTTCATACCATGCATGGAAGAAGAGCCAATATGAAGTTGATACTCAGGTGTGAGAGGAACGAAGAACATAACGATTTTTACTATGGTGTGAATAGAGTGAGCTAATATATGGCATGGGTAGGATTGGCTTTTAAACTTCTGAAAGTTAGCTACTGCTAATTGACGAGAGGAGTATTCTCATAATTGTACATGCAACTGTACAGGGTTGGCATGGGTATAAAAACAGAACAAAATACCAATTGTACTCATTCAGAATATGGCAATACAAATTGTGTTTGTCCTTCTTCCACTCTTTTACGAAAGTGGGACATCCCCTTCTTCCCAGCTTGGGCTTGTTGCCTACATAGCTCCGATAAAGCAATATAGTCGGCAGAACAAGGGTAAAGATCTTCTCATCAGTGCAATAGAAGAGGCTCATCCCATACTAACTTGGGATCGTTGTTGAGAGACGTGTTCCTGAAATGGGTTGAAGGAGAAAGATGACAAAAAGTATTTATCCATGGACAACAACATGAAGCATCTGCTCCAGAAGACTTTTGCCTTCTTTTATGCAAGAGTGAAGTAAAAGGCTAGATTCCTGGTTTTGCTAAACTCAAAGGGTTCCAGCTTCCAGGAGCTTAAAACAGCTTGTGGTCAATACTTTGCCAACACGGCCACGTAGATAGATTGACAAAGAATGAAGCTATATATTTTATTTAGTTCATGGTAACAGAATTACATGGTAGCATTTACATATAGGATTGACAATAAATTCTGTTCAAAAATAAAATTTAACCTTTTCATTCGCTCAGCATCGCCAGCGACCCCAGAAAAGAAAATGAATAATGAACAGAAAGAAAAAATGAAGAAAATGCCGTATGCTTCATCTACAATACATCTCAGCTTCCTCCAAATCTGCTACTCCTAACATGGCCAGGGCAAGATGGCTCTTTCTTTCATTACTAGCTTGCAAAGTACATGATTGAAAACAGCAGCCAAGACTACCATTCCTTGTAATTGATTCGGCGTTTGAGTTATGTTCAGTTCCTCGCAAGATTGAAACAACTCTATCAATGCTTGGGCGGGCAGATTCTTCATTGGTCAGACAAGCATTTGCAGCTTGAGCCAGTCGAGTCACTTGGTTCAAATTACAAATTTCACTCTTGAGGAGAGGATCAATGAGTTCTTTAACAGCTCCCTTTCTTATCAGTGGTTTGGCCTTCCGAGTTCACACAGAAAAGAGAAATCAGAGTGTAGCAGTAGTATCAATGGTTTTCTGAAGCACTACATATAACATACTGTTCACAAAGAGAAAGAACGCTATCTGAAGCCCGTAACTTATTATGAAGACAAGTTTTGGATTTTCCACGGAGAATTTATAGTGTTCACGGACAACGTATACAACCATTATATGCATGAATGACTGAACAACTTTGACGCATCAACAACTAGGCTCCTTTACTATTGAAAAGGATTGCATCAATAAATCAAAAAAGATGTATCCTCCAGCGCTCCATATTAGTGCAGGCTAATTGCTTTTGCGGCCTTTTGGATAATGTGGACTTCAAAAGTTTGAATTACAAGAAGACTTATGGAAACATTTTCTAAATTGAATTAGGACTTTTGTCAGCAGGTAATGTCTTTCTGTTGTTGGTCCATAGTCAGAACTCAATTAAAAGAGGTAGGTTGAAGAAAAAGACCCCTGTGTAATGAGATTTTAATTAGCTATAAAGTATACGTCCCAATGACGATTCTTCACTGGGGGTTGCCTTAAAATTCCAGGCAAAGTACAATGCCCATAAAATTTTAAAAATGAGACTCACAAATAATTTTGTGCTAGTTGCATTCAAAACATCCACACAAATGAAGAACCTATTGCAAAATCACACACAAGCAAAAATTAATGTGCTAGTGCATAAATAAGAAGCTTAACAGTTGTTTGAAGCGGTTAGCCCTCAACGTCAATATCAACTGTTTCTCTAAGCAATCGACTGGAATAAGTAAAGATACCATAATGGTGAAACACAAATAGATTAAGGAAATACCTACCCACAAGATCAAATTCTCGTCTCCAGAACCTCTTCCCGTCTCAATAGTCTTGCGGCCAGTCAGCAACTCCAACAAAACTATTCCAAAAGCATATACATCTGTTTTGTCTGAGACTTTTCCGTGTTGGAAATACTCTGGTGCCAAGTATCTGATGTTTCATGAAACAAGATAAGCTTTGAAATTTGAACTAATTAACCAGCAAGAGAACTGTATGCTCTCATGAAATTAATTACCCAAAGGTTCCTTTGACAGTCTTGCACAAAAAGGAACTGAAGGTGCAGGAGTCCATATAGCCAGACCAAAATCACAAAGCTGGAGAATATGAACAACAAGAAACAATTTAGAGTTGTGAAAATGAATGATGATTTGGTTAGAATGAATTAGAAGTTACAACTTACAACTGACCTTAGGTCTTTTCCTAGAAGAGAGGAGGATGTTTGATGGTTTAATGTCTCTGTGAACAACACATTTATTGGTACCATTGTGAAGATAGGCTACAGCATCAGCAATTCCTAAAGCAACCTTATATCTTGTAGACCATGAAAGAGATGTCTTCACCGTTCTCTTTTTGTCTGTTACAAATTTCAGAATGAGCTTTTAAATATGATTTTGTAAGCACATGAATCTATCGGAGAGAACTAACAGGAAGGTTAATTAGGTAGAGATAGGAGAGAAGTTACATACCATGTAAGTGGCTCTCTAAGCTCCCTCCCGCAACAAATCTGTAAACTAGAAACAGGCCTTCTTTTGCCACACAAAAGCCAACCAAAGGGACAATTCTATGGTAGTTTAGAGAGCCTGCAATCATCAACTCACTGTAAAATGCTTTGGCTGATTCCTTATCTTTTTCGTCCAGTCGCTTAACAGCGACCACTCCGCAAATCCCTAGTCTCCCTCTAAACACACAGCTCTTTGCACCCCTTCCAAATACCTTTCCTAAACCAACAATCAGATTAGAAACATCAACCATGTTAATCTCTACCTTATCCCACAAAAGAACAAATTTTTGCATACTCAACAGCCTTAACAGACAAATTTCATGTTAAATGGCTCACTACATCAATGCCTCCCACCAAAATTCAGGTCTTCTATCTACCACTCAAACAACTGGTTGCAAAATTCTCGTAAGCGAAAAATTTGGCAAAGAAAATTCGAATAATCTTATTCAATATTTTCAGTTGATGAACAAGCATGTAATCATCCATTCTATTAAATTATGAACCAAATCTATGTTCCAATTACACTATTGTTATATCCTTTGCGTTGATTAATAGGATATCCAACTACATTTTTTTGGCCTCTACTTCCTCTTTCAACAAAAACAATGAACTATATCAAAAGAAACACAGATAGAGAAAAAGAAAAACAGAGAGAGATCAGACTCAAACCTTTAGAGAAATTCTGTGTTGCAGAGCAGATATTAGAGTAGCTAAACCTCATCAACCTCGGGCCAGCAGATGCTATACTTCGCTCCAACACCTCAATCTGCCGGATTCTCCCCGAATCTTCCCCCACCGTGCTCTTCTCAATGTTCACCATCAACACCGTCGCCCCCACCGCCGGCGGCGGCGACGCACAGTCGTCGGCGTACCCGAGGTCGACATGCGAGCCGAAACTGAAACGGAACGAGGAGTGATGCCCAACATGCTGCTCCGCCGCCTCGCCTCCCCCGGCGTCGGCCAGCAGCCATGAACTGTTGTTTTCGTCCACACCCTCCTCGCCCGCCCCGGCCCCATCATCGGCGGCGGCGCCGCCGCCGCCGCTCTGCACACAACCCATGTCGGGAATCGGCGATAAGGTGGAAAGGAAGATGCTTTGAAGGCAGAGGAGCTGGGAAGATGAAGCAGGGACCAAGAAAGGATCAAAGATTGATACCTTGAGATCAATGTGAGCTGGCAGAAATCATATTCTAACAGTTCTATGATTCAAACTATACATAAACATGTACTGGTTGAGGAAGGAGGGGAGCTGCAAGAGATTGGTAAAGCTCAAAAGTAGGTGGACAAAGAGAACCTTCTAAAGTACTTGTTATGTGAGAAAGATAGAGAAAGCTTTTGCAGGTTACTACTACTTTGGTAGATGGAGAAGAAGAAGATTGTTGTGCAGCATTCTTCGCCTACCCCACACACCTCCAGAGATGGCAGTCCTTCAACCAAAGCCATGACTTTGAAACTCAACCTCACATTTGTTAGCAAGTCCGCATCAGAAGACTCACATGGCTGTTGGATTTGTCTTCTGCTCTACATTTGGTCTGTCCGATTGAACTCAAATCCAATTTAACCATAGAAAAAAAAAGGTGTCGGGAATGGAAAAAAAGAAGATTATTATCATTTTTTTTAGAGAAAGGAAGATTATTTTTGGGTTCATAAATTTCATGAAATTATTAAAACATTCAGTTTAATGAATGACATCTTCCGTTTCAATGCGGATGAATTAGACCCATAGACTCCCTCGTCCATTGATCACCATTTTGCCTCAGACTTTACCAGTCAAAAATTTTCATTTTTAAGTAGTTGAACAGGGCAGGTATATAGTAAATATTCAAAGGAAATTTCTACTCATCTGCATTAAAATGGTTCCTCGTGTTGCTGAAGAGCTTAGTAAAAGGAAAGATGGAAGAAAGGTACATAACAGCTAACACCTGTCTTGGGTGACCATCCAGCGTCGTCTATGCATATATCTCCATCTCTAATTGGTCACATGCAAAAGACTGCATGCGTATAGAATTGAATTGCAATTTTTTTTTCTGGGCAATGAATGACAAATTGGAACATGATCAGTTAAATAAACGACTGTTGGACCAAATACGAATCTATTCTTCACTAGTTTCTGAGATAGAATAAGATCAGTCAATTGTGTAAGTAAAGAAAGAAAGCAGGCCAGCCTAGTTTTCAGGTTGGTGGCCATCTAACCACACGATTTAATTTTCATGCCACAGCCTTTCTCTTCCACACAGTCATTGTTATTTTTTTTTCACTTTCTAATAATCCTCTTAACATAACATACTCACCTAGTTGATCCTTCTAACCTTTGCATGCCATGGGTTGGTGAGATTAGTTTATCTATGACTAGAATAATAGTAGCACTCAATCGTCCTCATTGCAATCGAGAAAGAAGATATTAAGAAGTGAATTAAAAAATTAGGAAATAAAATAAAATAAAATTGCCTTTTTAAGTTTTAAGGGACAGAAAAATTGTAAGGTAATATGTCACTTTATTCTTTTCCTTTTTACATTTTTATAAAAAAATTGTATTTCTACTTATGATCTAAAACAGTTTTTTTGTTGTATTTTTTAGCAGTCAAATAAAAAATATACTTACATTTTTCTTATATGGCTCTTTATCCAAACAAGCTTGTGAAATATATCACGTACCCATTTGTGAGATTATATGTTAAAATCTATCTTTCAGTTTATCACGTTGAAAAAAAATCAAGAGGATTATGAATTTGTGACCAACTTTTTTGTTTTCTGGGTATTGGAAAATCAGAAAAATTTTGAAATGCTTTCCCCCTACCCTCTCTAATACGCTTCTTGGGCAAAGCCTTAAGAATTGATAAGTTTGTGTAAATAGCACTTCATGTGATGGACATTAGACCACACACGATGGAAACTCTGAAAATCACCTTCGAAATGATGTAGAGTTTGTATTCTTGCTTCTGCTAAAGAAAGTTTGTTCTTATATAATAAGGTGGTTGTTTAATGACCTTTTTAGGGAAAACAATCTTTCATTTATTATATAATTATTATTCAAAAACTTTAAATTTAAATGTATTACAGAAAAAAATTACGAATAAGGGAAAATAATTATTATTTACGATTAAAGGGCATTTAAATAAAATTTAAATATTTTTATCCTTATTTTTACATGTATTTTATAAGTACATCAATGTGTCAATATGACTACTCAAATGCTACCAATTACCATCTAAAACTCCCTACATAGATTATACTATTGGGTTAAATTTTATCAATGACTCTAAATTATTAAACTCTTCGATGAACTTCATTCAACTGCCTAAATAGAATAATATGGATGTTTTTTTCAAAGCATCTAAGTCATATTTGTTGAAAATTTTTTATCATTGCATGTCATATAAAATATCTATTACAATATATTATATATGACTTTCTAGTAATTACATCTTTTAGTAGCACTTTTTTTCACAAAATAGTGCATCTAGTGATAATTGCACCAAACATTACTTCTATTGGGAGTATTGTATGCGAGATGTGCCTTCTTATAAAATGATATCCTTTTTAGAAAGTGCACTCTCATGCATTCATTGATTTTTAATAAATTTTCACCAAAAGTTATTTTTAAAGGGTTGTACATTTTTTTTAATTTTATAAAATTTATATTTCCTCAAAAATTTTCTTATATATCTTTCTATCGTTCTAATAATCATATTTACATTTATTATAATATATTAAATGTGACTTGATATTTTTCACGTCCAATTTTTTACATTTTCTAACATTCATTTTTTACCCTTTGACATTCATTGTTTTTAAAATTCTTGAAGGTTTTTTCTTCACTATTTAAGGCTAATTTATTAGATACTTTAATAAAACATCCGAATAGGTGGCTGCAAAATGTGATAGTAAAATTATTAGAAAAATAATCAAAGTACATTATTATAAATAATCTAAACATTTTAATAATATTTTATTAAAAAATATATAATTTGATTGTATTGTTATAGGGATAGAAAAAAATTTTTAATATTAATTTTTGATTAAACTTTAGACGTTGTAAGTTGATCACTCAATAAAGGTGAGTCAACTCCTCCCCCTATAAGCGATGAAGGAAATATTTTTGATGGAGTAAATTGTAAGTAAATAATATATATATATATATGTTATAAATTATATTTTTTGTTATTTTTATAATATAGATTTTATTGAGTTAGCTTAATAAAGTGGTCAAAAATATATATTTTTTATATAATGTACATTTATTATATATTAATATAAATATTTTTACCATTCTAACGTTGTTAAATTTTATTTTGATAATTTTTATACTATTTAATTATATTACATTATTAAAAAAATATTTCAATAATATTCAAGCGTAGCATGCACATCATGCATGTCAGTGCTTAGTTATGACTAAATTAAAAACAATCTAAAAAGAAATCATCTTCGTCAAAATAAAAAAAACTTCAAAAATTACAAAATAATTATATTGCAATGCATCAATCAAAAAAATTCAATAATACAAGTCATCTCAATGTAGAAATATATGGGCATAAATCCAATACACTAATATTTATTTACATTTTATAATTACAAATAAATAAATAAATAAATAAATAAATATTATCAGTACACTCTTCCCTCCCGCCGAGCCAAGCCCCTCCAAAAGCCAAAACGCATAGGGGCAAAATCGTCCTTTTCACACTACCACTGTCTTCTTCTTATTCCTCCCCTCGCCACCTCTACCGACGCCGACGATGGACGACATCAACGACCCCATCCCCTCATCCCCCACCGTCTCCTCCATCTCTTCCTCCGATCTCGACACCGAGGTGCGTCCCCGTATTCTTTCCCCGTTCGAAAGATCCGACCTTTTCTTCTTCTGGTGCTGTTCTGAGCTGTTTTTTTGTGTTTTCAGTCGACTGGGTCGTTCTTCCATGACCGGAGCACCACGCTGGGGACGCTCATGGGCGTGAGGTTCCAGACGATCGCTGCGAGAGTGTCGTCGCGGCGGGAGGGGCGTGGGCAGGGGCAGGAGGTCGTCAGGGCAGAGCTCGGGCGGCGGGAGCGGCGGCGGGGACAGGGGCGGAGGTGGTGGTGGTTCTGCTGCGAGGAGGCGGAGGAGGGCGGCCGGGTGGCCACCTCCCTCGCCGAGTTCCTCGAGATCGAGCGGCGGCTCGGCGACGTACCCGGCGGCAACGCCCTCTTCTCCGACGGTCGGGTTCTTCCGCCGCCGTCGGGAGCGGCAGCGCGGCCGGCGGCGGCCAGCTTGTGCGGGATGACGGGGATTTGCTGCGGCGGAGGGTAAATGCGTCAATTTGTGAATTCATTCTTTGTAAAAAAAGAAGAATTTGCTGTTAATTGTTTCATTTGTTTGTTCCTAATTGTTGTTCTTAGGATGCTAATTGGATCCATCGCAGCCGTTCATCTCCAATCTTCGAACCCTCTAATCTAAATGATTAGAAAATCCAATCATATCTATCAATTTTTTTCTTATAAACATGGTCAATATTAAGATCGGCAATTGGAGTCAATTTCCTCCTAATCATCAAATCCAAGCATCAGTCTCCTCCCAATCATCAAATCAAGAGCGTTCAAATCATGGTAAAATTAAGCTAATTTTTTCTTACATAATTAGCATTCAATCTTATTTCTTTCACCTTAAAAATTTTAGAACGGGACTTTTTCCAACGTCAATCTTCCTCCATCCTCCTGAGTTTGAGCTATAGGATCAGGAAGAGTTGTAATTGGACATTCCTGTAATATTTCAATTGTTTGAGGGTAATATATTGGACACGAAACACTCAAGGTTTGTTAGATTTTTTAATTTTGTTCTAGATCTAATATCTAATGGCTAAGATCTTGTTTATATATATATAAATTTTGGTTAATTATTTTTAACGAAATTAATTTATTTATTATATTATACTTTGGATCCGATTGTTATAAATGATATTAAAACTTTTTAGTTCTGTATTAAATGGTAGGCTGAATTAGAGATATCGACTATACGTGTCGATTATGAGCAATGGGTTATTCCAAATGATATCAAAACTATCTAGTTCAATGTTAGATGGTGGATGGATTAAAGATATTGGTTTAACTGTCACTCATGAGCTAAAGAAGGTCGTAGACTATAATTAGCAATAGGTCGAAGTGTATGAATTTTTAGGATAAAATTTTCTATTGTGAGTAAATTGTGAGATTCTTAAATTTAATATCAGATCTAATATCTGTTAGGTTAAAGTTCTTGTTTATAAAAAAAAATTGGTTACCTATTTTTAAAGAAATGGCTTAATCTATTATGTTTCAATTTGAGCCGAGTTATTACAAAGGCTAGTATAAAGATAAGAACCGTTGTTTGTTGGTGAATCCTGTTTTTGCATATATACATTATCGGTTTAGTCTACTTGTATGTATTTGTATGGGAATGTCTTTGGCTAAGAGCTAATCAACATATTGCAATGTTTTGGCTGTTTCGTTTAAGATTGAAAGAAGAATGCTTACAATAGCCTTAGCTTCATTGATCACTAAACTCACTCAGATTGATGATCCCTTTTGATTCAAGTTTAATGGGTCATCTTATTTTCGCTTTGATTAGCTTTTAATTAAATCAAAGCTGGGATCGGCTTTTCAAGTGGTAAGTGCAAAACAGTCATCAAGCATTCCTTAATATCTAATTTTAAAGCAATCGCTCTGTCATATTTTCATTCAAAACAAGGTAATATTGGAAAAGTGCTATGTATTGTTAATATGGCCCATTTGAGCCATTTAAAAAAGAAAGAAAGAAAAAAAGCCATGGAGCTCCATGCCGGAGCATGGCCTTCCACATGTGAGAAGGTGAACATTGCCTTATCTCAATGTACCCTACCAAACAGGACTTTTAAATAATGCTATTGTACCTTGTTCGAAATTTGTTTTTTTTTTAAAAAGAATCTTATAAGTTCAATTGATCATCACCACCATTGGAATTTGTAACTTACCCAATACCCATGTCTAAGATCCTGTCTTGTCTTCGAATTTTTACAATCATCAGCGTCTTCTTCTAGTCTTCAGTAAGGATCAACTGCATTTTTCTAAATGTGATTCTCAGTTGTTGATCCACATCCCCTGAAAAATTGGAAGTTTGGAAGTACCATACAGATTATAATGCGACTAATCAATTTCGTCGTGTCTACATGCACACGATTAAACTGAGTATAGAAATTGTTTAGAATGATGTAGGCTATACTAACTGCACACTCAGAAGCATGCCAAAGGAAGAAGATGTAGGTGGTACTGAATAACCGATCGAATCATTTAGAAGCGTAGAAGGTTGTACTGGAATTGTACAAGAGAAACAATAAAGAAATGCAAAGCCATAAGCTTTTGCAAGGTGAGAGCGTGGGGAGGGAGGCCGAAGGCAAGCCCGTGAGCATGCCGGGAAAAGCTTGCAATGAGAACAAATTGCCGGCGACTGGTTGGCAAAGCAAGAGAGTCAGAAAACAATATACATGTTTGCATCTTGTCTCATGAACTTGGTTCCACATGAAGGGGTGCATGTAGCCGACACACTCCTTATCTTCTTCAGCTCTAGTGGAGTAGAGTGTTCAAGATAAGATTTCTGTTACCATGCTGTTATTTCAACCGTCAGCAATTGCTCAGGGTGTTGGTTATTATTTGGAAGTGAACAAGGATGTGGCATCATTACAAAGCATGGTAGTTATGTATGCTTATGCCTTTCTCCTTCGGCTACAACGATGTGTGTAAAAGATGGTAACTACTTTGTTCATTAGTTATCACACATTTTGCTGCAACATTAGAAAAAAACAAAGAGAATGACTTTTTGCACCACATTTCGTTTCTGGGTTTTTTTCTTTTTTCATTTCGTTTCTTGACTAGAGAGCCAAAACAGAAGGAAATGAAGAGTAAACAAGTGAGCTATGACCTCCAGAAATTCTGCATCCATATTCGATCTGTTTTCAGCTCCTATACATCTTCACTATTGAGGAACAAAAATCCGTGAGCTGGGTAACTACTTGTAACTAACTGGGCGGGAATACTCAATCAAGACAATGCCATTTGATCTGGAGTATGACTGCAACAGCTTACAAGCAGCTCCAGTAACTTGCGGCTGGTACGAGGTGCCACTTTCTTGCTCAAATTGCAGTTGTGCAGCCGATCGATGAACCAAACAAGTAGCCAAGCAAATGGCAAAAATGGCCGAATTGAAAACTCTTTCACACCATTGTCTACCATTCCAGTGACATGCTGTTATTGGCATCAATCATTTTCTCTGGTTTCACACCCTATCAGATTTGATCCAATTGATTACCCCCTTGCTTCGGATTCAAACACTGAATCTTCAGTTCCGTTTTTTCGGAACCGCCGGCATCTTATCTTAGCGTACAAACAATATCTGTTTGGTCCTAATCTGATACCATACCAAGTTAACACTCATTCAGAGCATATCTTCTTATAAAATTGGAGATTTGGCCAGGTGAATGGACACCCGGAAAAGGGTCTTCCCCATTTCAAGTTCTTGACGTAACGTGGCATTGAGTTTTTGAAGTGCATACAATATATATATATGAGCTAAACATCGAAATGTAGAAGCTAAAATGGTACTTAGCTAGCAATATTTAGAATTAGCATAGCTTGGTTGAGTTGTTGGAGATGGATGTGAATGGAGTTTGAGGCTTCATACATGAAAGTTTGGTGGCAATTGTTGACTCTTGGAGCACTTATGTTCCTGTTCTCATGTGCAACCACAATATACTCTCCTCCTTAATGCAGATTATTATTTTCCTTAATGCAGTTTCACATGAAAGTACATATGATAACATTTTCACTTTATCTTTCCTAAAAAGAACTCAACTTTCTCTTTTATAAAGACTTCAATCACCTTTTTCTACATATGCTTGCATGGCTGGTCCCTTTGACATTATAAAAAACAACCAATAATCACCAACTTAAAACAATGCCATATTACAAAAAACCAAACAAAGTGCAAAACCAATTCAAAGTACATAAAACTAATTAATTAAGTTGATAAAAAACATCAACTTCAAAGTAAATATTCTAGTTATCCATTTAAATCAATTACATTGTTATGCCTTTAACAATGTAGACAAAATTATCTTCATCATTTAATCCTATTTAAAGATTAAGATAAGCAGGAGCTCATACTAATATGAAAACATGATGAGTGGTAATTACGTAACCTGGCCCAACTTCTCCTCCCTGTATATATATAGCGTACTCACTCGAGCTTCTCCTCCCATCACTCCCTACCCAAAGCTCAAGAACCACTCTGATCATCAACCATGACCGACCACTCCCTCTTCCGCTCACTCATCTTCACCTTCGCCGTCGTCGCCACGGCGGTGGCGGCTGCGGCGCCGGAGACCGCCAACAACACAGACTTCATCCGCAGCAGCTGCAGCGCCACGCTCTACCCGGACCTCTGCTACACCACCCTCTCCGGCTACGCCAGAGCCGTCCAGACCAGCCCATCCGAGCTCGCCCACGTCGCCGTCTCCGTCGCCCTCCTCCGCTCCGCCCGCGTCGCCTCCCTCGCCCGCCGCTCCGCCTCCCGCTCCCCCGCCCTCCGAGACTGCGCCTACGTGCTCTCCGAAGCCACCAACCAGATGCGCCGCTCCATCTCCGAGCTCCGCCGTGCCGCCGGAAAGCGCCCGCTCGGCGATGAGGCGTTCCGGTTCGCCATGGCCAACATGGAGACGTGGATGAGCGCGGCGCTCACCGACGAGGAGACGTGCACCGACGGGCTGGCGGAGGTCGGCACCGCCTCCCCTCCGCCGCCGCCGCCGCCGGCGATATATGCCGGCGCATGTCGGACGTGAAGGAGATGACCAGCAACGCTCTGGCGTTGGTGAATAAATTCGCGTCGAGTGGTGGGACCCGTTAAATCATAAACTGTCCGTTTATTATTATTACCCGCCTAAAAGTGTTGTTTTTATGTTATTACTGGAACCAAAATCAAGTAGTTTGGCGAATATGTAACTTGTATGTGAAATATATATATATATATATATATATATATATATATATATATATATAGCGATATATAGTAAAAATTTCTGACTATCTCTTCAACCTATATAAATAAGAGAAAAATAAAATTTAAAAATAAGAAAAAATTGATATAATTAGCAACGACTATAGAGGCTATCAAACTATACATCCATATTTTCTTGGAGCTTCTGCACTGTGCTCGAAGCACAAATAAAGTGCAGTCGGATATGGAGTCTTCTTGTTTGGTTACAAATGTGGCTGCAGGACTAACATACGTGGAGATTGTTTATTTTGGTAGCGTATAATTGTCTTTATAGATGGACGTGGCACGTGTATGTGACTCTTTGGCATGCTAACTCCGACTCGTGACCTATTATTGAGCTCGCTACGCCCCACGACAAGTGTTGGTGTTTTCGGCAAACATTGATGGAGTTGTAGCCTTGTGGTCAAAATGGTGAGCTACTTGAGTCGATTCTTTCGGGCTCTTGAATCGTCTTCATTTCGGCTCTGCCGAAAGTTCATAAACAATTGGGTCCGGGGATGGTATAATGATGATAGTATAATTGTTAAATACAATACTAAGACCGTCCCACTCCACCAGAAAGTGGAGAAGGTAGGGAAAAGTTTCATGTTCCATAAATTTCAGGTTTACACGGTCGACACTCTACATTCTAGCGGGGGGACAGAAGATGAGGTAACTCAAGTCGGTATCGGTATATGGTGGCTGGATATGTCGGTAATGTGCCAATTCGGCATCGTAGCTCACTGACAGAGATACGACATAAATAAGAAGAGAAAGAAGCTTTGAGTCACCCCATATAAAGTTCATGGTTCGCCTTCACTCCAGTCGCATGGGACAACGCTACCTTGCGAGAACGGAAGTCACTTTGGACGATCACATGTACGCTTGTGGCAACCTACGGGGAAATAGTCGAATCAAAAAACTTCAATCGTTTCCCTACAACGAATCGCCGAGCAATTGAAAAGAATAATATAATACACTCGAAGCGTCTGTAGTTATTCGTCATTGGAGAAGATAATGAAGAGTGGTTGGCCGATGGTACTTGACATGTCGTACCGTATTCGAATATCACATGCCATCGTCTGCTTTGCTCCTACTAACGAAAGATTATCAAACCTCTGAAAGTATTCGGATTCGCAGCAGATTTTTCACGCCAAAAAACACCAAAGATGGTCCTACAACTTATATACGGTATCGCCGGCAAAGTTGGCTCTCTCTGCTCCTACGACCATTTCTTCCTTAGTACAAGGGATAAAAGCAGAAGTGATTAGTTACCAAGTGCTTAGTCCCAAGAGTGTATTTGAGTGAAGTTGATTGGTCCCCCGCTCAACCAAAATGACATCCACAACCGGTGATATCATACACCTCCGTAGTGACGACCTCAATTCGCCTACCATAGATAAACACCTAACTTTGCTCATGTAATACTTCGTGCATCCACCATAATAATTGCCGCTACACGTATTTCAAATTTTAAGAAAAACGTTCAAGCTTGATGTTGCTCGATTATAGATTAACACTTCCAAACCATATTCTCTCAGATCGTCAAAAAGGCAATCGTCAAATATGTATGAAAAAATACTGTCCACTAGAATAGCGGAAGAAACCTTGGCAGCACAAAGCTTGATTATTGAAATCACGCCATCAACTGCAACCAAAATTTCATGAGATGCATCTTAGGTGGTGCTTGGAAGTTGGAAGTGCAAACCTGCATACAAATAATTTCAGCCAATTAAAAAATATGAGTCAAAAGACGTAAAAACCAGCACCAACAGGAAAATGTTATGACCAGCATTGTTCAAAACAATGGCCAATAACATTATGATTTTCGGTGAGAGGCCGAAAGTTTCCTCTAGTAGAGCCATAACCTAATGGAAGAGAATCAGCTCCCACTGGAAGACGCATGGAATCTGCAATGCCAAAGTTCCCATGACTCTGCATATTCAGTTCAATGTGCTATCATACCAACAACAAATAGTTCTTACAAACAGACCTTATAACCAAACTTCCCAGCTAATTTCTTCCTTGAGATCAAAGTAAGAGAGCTTCTCAATTGATGCACCTATCTGAAGAAAAATGTTTAAAATGTGGTACTAGAGTGAATGTTATCAGTCAATTAGCAAAATGGAGTGAAATTGTACAGATTCCAACTCAGATCATCAAGTTTCAAGCTTGTAAGTACAGCATTTAGTCATAGCCGCCAAGTTAATGTCACATATTAACTTAGCCTATTGAAGGAAATACCATTCTCATGACATAATCTCATGAAGTGTTTAGAAACAAAAAGATAAATCTGCTTACCTACTTAACTGTGTTAGCTATATATAATTGAAATATGCTTGACCGGCTCAACATTTTTTTTTAAATTTTATTTCCACAAGAATCTGTGCTTCAGAATATAATATAACTAAAAATAAATTCCTTATAGAACACTATTTTTACAAAGCAAAACTTGTTACATGCAAACCACATTAGCACAAAAAACCAGATCACAATTTCGTTGCAGCTTTCATTTTCAAAATAAAAAATTTTGCATCCAGAGAATTCGAAGCTAGAGAAATCATCAGTTATACCATAATTCCTAAACGATCTTACAAGACATGCAACATTAATATATCCCATGTATCAACAGGTTACAAATAGACTAATCCAAATTTACTTAACTTCAGTCTGTGCAGAGTTATAGAGAGCTTTTAGAGCATAAACATTATCCCTTAAACTATAACATCCTCTGCCTTTTAAGGGCAAAAGGTGAGTAGCCAGCAGGCTTTCACCACTAAAATGACAGAAAAATGTGACTAAAAATCTGACTCTCAAATAGAAGCAAGAACTCGAAGATCGCCAATGAATTCTTCATCACAAGCCAAAATAATATACAACAGGAACAATGGCCTCTAAATCAAAATATCAAATGATAATATCTAGAACATGGGGACAGCACATCTAGACAAGCATAACAATATACTGATATGACAAAGTCAGAAACGAAAATAACATCAACTGCCCAACATGAAATTTCCAAAAGTCTGCTTACAAGGGCAACTTGACTAGGATGTCGAGACAACCCCTCAATTATGTTCTGAACCATATAATCATCCTACCTCCATGTACACCATAAACTTGCTCAAAAACATATCAATGAAAAACATGTAACCACATGGTATAAAATTTCGTCTACAACACTAGCTCTAAATCAAGCTCAAAACCCGAATTATGTAAAAATTTGATCCAAATCAAGCTCAGTGCAAGCAGACACTTAACCATGTAATGTAATTCCATTCACAACCATTTGCCCCAAATGAAGCTCTCACAGAAGATGCAAAATTTATCAATACCATCTACTCCAAAGTAAAGCTCAATGAAAACGGGAATAATGCAACCACATGATTAAAATTTTATATCCAAAACAAACAGCAATGTATCGACATAGATAGATGATGCGAAATTTCATCCACAACAAAAAAAATGAAGAAATAAATAAATGAAAGAGGTATAGAAGAAGAAAAAGAAGAAAACCTCACCGTCAAAATCACCGCCCTGGACCCAAGCCCGGGTTGATGCCGAGCAGCATGTTGTTCCCACCGGGAAGATAGGCCACATTGGGCGTCTTGGCCAGAGTCCCCGCGATCTCTCTGGACGCCTCGATCCTCCTCAACTCGATAAGCCCCATGCCGGCGGCGGAGGTGGCGTCGGAGATGAGCTTGGCGGACTCGCTCTCACCCTCGGCCCGGATGATGGCGGCCCGGCGCTCCTGCTCAGCCTTGGCGACCACGAACTTGGAGCGCTCGGCCTCCTGCTGCGCGACCTGCTTCTGCTCGACGGCCTTGGAGAACTCGGGGCCGTAGGAGAGGTGGGTGATGGCGACGTCGTCGAGGACGATGTTGAAGTCCTTGGCGCGGCGGATGAGGGACTCGCGAACGAGGGCAGAGACGTGGGGGCGCTCGGTGAGGAGCTGGTCGGCGTTGAACTGGGCGACGACGGCCTTGACGACCTCGTTGCCGATGGAGGGGAGGACCTTCTCGTCGTACTCGATGCCAAGGTTCTTGAAGATGGTGGGGAGGGCGGGGACGTCGGGTCGGGAGAGGAGGCGGAGGGTGAGGTTCACCATCTGGAGGTCCTTGGTGCCGGAGACGGAGGGGAAGGTGTGGGGGCGGGTGCGGATGTCGAAGATGAAGGGCTTCTGCAGCCACGGCACCAGGAAGTGGGTGCCCTCGTCGGCCGTCTCGTCGAGCACGCCGCGGATCCGGTCGAAGATCACCGCCCGCTGCCCGCCGTCGACGTTGTACATCGACGCGTTCACCGCCGTCGCGCCCACGCCCACGGCGATCGCCGTCCTCGCCAAGTTCGTCAGCAGGTTCACGGCGGGAGGGACATTCCCGGCCATTGGATTCGTCGGCGGCGGCGGCGGAGGCGGCGGTGTCGGTGGCGGTGGCGAGGGTTTAGGGTTTTGGGTGGCTTGAAGAGAAAGAAATGTTTTTTTGGTGAGTCGGGTCTGGTCATGACACCGGGATCCGAAAACCATTAAGCACCTCTGTCCGTTCGATTGATTTGATCGGATGTTTTAATTAAGTTAATTAATTAAATTAAGTTCGATTTGACTTCACACTTTCCGAGTTTTATCTTATTCGTCTCCTTTCTATAAGCTAGAGCACTTAGTTTTTTTAAAAATTAATTATTATTTTTTTAACAACTTAGCACAAAGATTAAAAACAAAAAGATAGATGAGATTTTGGTGCAGCTGCCGCATAAGAGGCCAAGCTAAGAGCAAGAGCACATCATGTTGCTGATAACAAATGTCATAAATAAAAATTCATTTACTAATTTCATTAAATAAAATATCTTAAACTTTTTAAAACTTTTAAACAACTTAGTCCAGATATGTGGGCTGGGCTATGTTACTTATTGTATTAAGCATAAAGAGACCTAGTCAAAAACATTCTTTGCATAATGATAGCAGAAACAGATAAATTAACTTTTTCATTAGCATGGTATTTGTAGGATTAAAGAAAAAAGAAGAAGAAGAGAGATCCAACTTCTTTACATCTGCCCCTACCTCAAAGATTTAATAAAACAAATACCATTCTAATTAATATCCCCGAATGCAAATCATGCAATCAATTGAAAGCATCTTCGTAACTAAAAATTACGAAGATAACGAAAAAATGAGCCATTGCAAGAAAATTTGTATTTCATTCTTATTGCCAAAAAGGAATTACATATACAAATGACACCATACGTACCATCAACACGTTCTACATAACTACGTTTGTCAACATAGATGGATAGGTTTAAGCAGATCTTTCAAGAGTTGCTTTGCACAAAAAAATTTATTTCAAGAGTCATAATACTTCTAAACTGTATGATGCACCTTTCTAATAAAATTAAACCTATAAAATAATTATTAGATTATCCATTAATGTCATGGTTTATTATAGGATACATACAACCAATTGAAAAATCTTTCAGAAGTGAATGTCATGATAAGAGCATAAGCTCAAATGAAAGTGCACCAAACCAATGAATTTATTATGTTTCAAGCAGCATAAAATTTGCTCCATACTCCAAATCAATGAATTTATCAAGTAACATAAGAAGGTTTCTCCTCTTTTGAAGCAAATTAATTTGTCCAAAGGCCACCCACACAAAAATACCGGTAATTTGTAAAGAGACACTGCCATAATTTCTTTCTTATCCCTTGTACTGGCCAGTGGGTTTGTTCCAAGCTGAGTTAGAATGGGAATTTAATGATAGCATTAAGACCCAACGGATTTAGAATAGAAGTTTAACAATAGCATTGAATGGCTTTACACAAGAATGGTGAGGACTACATATTAAATAAATCTAACATTCATACCATGAATCCTGAATCCTTAGCAAGTTAGATCATGTAAAAAGACAAAACAAATTACCTCAATATGCCTCAGTGGTTTGGTAGGCTCACCAACAGCACAAGGTTTAGAGACAATCTCAGCACCATTCAATCCAAATACCAGCCAGTTGGAAGGGAGATGCCTACCTTATGTATGTTTATGGCAATCTTTCTAAAGACGGTTGGGTTTATCCCACATCATATATGAAAGTGACTGATGACTTATATATATAGGTTAATGGGAAAATCGCATTCTTTAAGCTAGTTTTTGAATTAAGATACGCCCATGACACTTATTGTAAGTCTTGTTTGGAGGCCTATTGGACCCAACAATAGTATCAACAGTGATATCAAAGCCTGGTTGATTTAATGTTGCCTCGGGCCAGCCTGAATTGGAGTCTTGGAACTTTACTATGTGAAACTTTATTATATAGTAAGGGGGAGATGATTCGGGGGAGATTATATGGTGAGGGGGAGATGATTCGGGTGGGTTAGCCCGAATTAAAGTCTTTTGAAACTTCACTATAATATGTGAGCATTGTGGTGAGGGGGAGATGATTCAGGTGGGCTAGTTTGAATTAATGTCTTCTGAAACTTTACTATAACATGTGGGCCTTGTATGTGGTGAGGGGGAGATGATTCAGGTCATATGATATGTGAAGAGGAGAATTGTTAGATTTATTTCAAATCATGTATGGAGGTGACTGATGACTTGTATATAGATTAATGAGAAAGCTTTATTCCTTAAGCTCTAATGAGAAAATCTTATTTCTTAAGCTAACTTTTAGATTAAAAGAGGCTCGTGATACTTATTGTATATCCTGTTTGGAGGCCCATTGAACCCAACAAAGACTGTCTCGAGAAGCAACAGATGTCGTCAAGGAAGTCCCCAACACTTGAAATGTGACTCTAAAATGCATTTTACATTATGAAGTTCACAGGGAATCTTCTATCATTAGACACGACAAAAAGTTAACACTTACCTCCTATGTTTTCCAATGATGTTGCCATTGTTTCCGATTATAACACCAGTGTTCCTTAATCTTTCCCCATGACTTGAATCTCTTTCAAGCATGGGCCCGCAATTACATATCGTATTTCACAGCAAGCTGGTGTAGAATTTGTGTGGTTTCACCATTAAAAAGATAAAAAAACTAACGCCAATTTATCTCTTGTACCAAACCGAGAGGAAAGGGAACCACCCAAGCCTCATAGATAAAGATTAAAGCATGACAAACATATTTAAATTTTAATTATCAGGGTAGTAGAGAATCAATATACACAAACAGTTTTTGACTTAATTACTTGCCAGCAGAGAATTTTTACTCCAAGATATCCACAGCATCAATCATTTGCTCCACTTTGTCTCTTAAACAATTCTTACAGAATAATTGGAATTCTGAATAATTCCAATTTTGACAAATCCTTTTTTTTCATTGCCTCTGCGCAAGCTTTAGCTTTAAAAGCTATTTCCATTCTGTTGTAATTGTAAGCAAGTTTCAATAAACAAAAGATTATGTTCATGACTAAAACCATGTACTTAATTTTAAGGAAAAACACTGTGCATAAGATCAGTAAATTCAAATGGTTCCTTCAATAAAAAAAGATGCAAAAGACACCATAATATAAAAATCGTATTTTAAAGATAAAGCAGTTGCAGCAGGTTCATCAGCCGGAAATGGGCTGCCTAAGAGATTGCAACTATTAACATTATCCAAGCTAAGAGATGCAAGCGACTGACCTCCTCAAAAAGAGTCACTTATCGACATTAGTAACATCCTTCAGATCGAAGCCAGCGACGTCCTTTGGCGTCCCAAAAGGCATGTCCTCTTTGCAATGAGACATGACGATGCTGCCGGCACAATCTTCTTTTGACAGTGACGATCCAATTCGATCCATTTTAAAGCAGCAATATCAAAACAATCAACGTTATTATCACTGATTTGTGCAACACATAGACTATTATACTGATGCATAATTAGACTCCTAGCAAGCTCTTGAGAAACTCGTTGGAAAAAATGAATGCCAATACACCGACAATGATAATAGAAATATCAAGTAAAAAATAAAACAACAAACAAACAAATGAAAAATTCACTAAAGAAAGATAACAGTGGAGAAATTCATTCGAATAAACCAGCAACGGTAATGGAGAAATTCATACATCCCCTCCAAGACAAGAATAAAGAAGAGAGATTGTTGAAGTCACCCGGGCAGAAGATGGTTGAAGAATGTCAAAATATCATTATTCATAGGGGAGAAGGTTGTATCCTTAGGATAGGAGGTGCATCGTTGGGGGAAAATGATGCATATTTCTTGGAAGAAGGGGCAGTTTTAGGCTGCTTCCCACGACGAATAGAAGCAAATTCCCCGCGACGAAGAGATGCAAATTCTGGGAATTACATGCGTACATTAAGTCGTTTGCCTTATATTAAGCCGTTTGGTGTTTATTGGGATGAGGTTAGCTAGCTCATGCCTTCTTGCCTTGCCTTGATTCGAGTTTGATATATAGTATGTATTTACTCGGCCTTAACCTCCTTCGACCTTACTATCCCAATTGGACGTTACATGCTGAGCCTTTTCCTATTTGTTTCAGGAAAGTTGAGTCTAGTTCAGAACCACGGACCGAATCCCCCATGTGTGTAATTGTTTTTCGTGTATGGTGGTTGTACTATTTTCGCTGTATTTCCGGCGGAAAAATTCTAAAATGATACAAATTAGGATCAGACACAAAAGGCATTGTGTCAGTCCCTTTGCACCCAGCCTAGAGTTTAAATTTAGCACCTAAGTTCAAATCTATGGACGTTAATATGAGTGTACTAATGTCGTGCTTTAAGTCGTAGGGGGAATGCACACTTATGTGGGGGGAGTTATGTGAGTAGTCTCTCTTAGACTAGAAATTGTAATTTTTAAAATCAATAAAAATGACTAACTCACTTAGCTGGGAACCATGACATAATCATCACTTAGCATTGCATTGCATCATGACATCCTACATTATTTTAGGATTAACCTTTTGTGTAGGTATTCAACAATGGAGATGCATGGGTAGAAAGAGAAATGTTAAAGAGTTAGAAGACTTTGAAGATCATCAAATGAAGCTAAAGAATGCAACATGAAGATTGGCAATTCAAGACTTAGAGAGTTCACTTCACATAATATTGTCATCATAAAAAAATGGAAGATTGTTGGAACGCTATTTTGATGAGACAAAACCCCTTAGAACTCTCCAAATGGAACGTAGGGCAAACCATACTTCAAATGGACAAGTTATTCATCAAGTTCGGTTTGGAAAACAAAAGTTTCCAAATTATTGGTTTACGATCGGTTGATCATTAGACGGCTGATCGTGTTGTTTTAAAACTGGTCAGAAGAAAGTAAACAATTGGTTCAATAATTAGTTCATCATTCGGCGATCAATAGCAGAAGTTCAGAAACTCCACAGATGAAGGTATACAATTGGTTCATTGATCAGTTCATTGATTGACGATCGGCCATCAGAGCAGCAACTGATCGAAGTGAAGCAATCAACAAAGATCAGAATGAACGCGATCAATTGATCAATCGGTTGATTGTTCGACGACCGATCGTGTAGAAGCTGCGAAGCCAGAAAGTAAAGGAACAATCTGTTTGCGATCGATATATATATATATATAAACGGTTTAATGTTGGTGTACTGCAGCACAGCTAACTTGGCTGTGCTGCAGTTTGATTGCAGCCGTTGGATTCAATCCAACGGCTGCAATCAAACCTAGTAAATAAACGAAAACAGGGAAGCGGGGAGTCCCTGGTGCTGTTCCCGCCATTCCCGCCAGCAGCTCACCGCGCCGGCGCCGGACGCTGCACGGCCGAGGGGTCGCCGACGGCCACCGGCCCTCCATCCCCTACATCGGCTTGCCATCGGGCTGGGTTGAAGAAACGTCGACGGTCAGAGAAGAGGAAGCGGGAGGCGGTCGAAATCCAAATTTCCGGCCGTTGGGTCGCCGCGCCGGACGCTGCACGGCCGAGTGGTCACCGACGTCCGCCGAGCTGACATTCCATTCGTCGGAAAGCCGTCAGCTTGCGTCACGAATCGCCGGCAGCCAGAGAGAAGAGGAAGCGGGGAGGAAATGGGGTGAAGCGGTGGCGGCTGCTCTGTTTCTGGCAGTTGGGTCGCCGCGCCGCACGGTGCACAGCCGAGGGGTGGCCGACGGCTGCCGGTCCTCCATCATCTTAGTCGGAAAGAAGTCCGCCGTCGCGCACCGTCCGCCGCTGCACAAGCCAAGCTTTGCACGGTCGGGGGGCGGCTGCTCTGTTTCTAGACATTGGGTCGCCGCGCCGCACGGTGCACAGCCGAGGGGTCTCCGACGGCTGCCGGCCCTCCAACCTCTTAGTCTGAAAGCCGTCCGCCGTCACGCACCGTCTCGCCGCCGCACGCAGTCCGCCGCCGCACAAGCCAAGTGTTGCACGGTCTGGGGGCGGCTGCCCTGTTTCCAGCCGTTGGGTCGCCGCGCCGCACGGTGCATAGCTGAGGGGTGGCCGACGGCTGCCGGCCCTCCATCCTCTTAGTTCGAAAGCCGTCCGCCGTACGCAGTCCCCCGCCGCACAAGCCAAGCGTTGCACGGTCGGGGGCTCCCCAAAATCGGCCGCCCGCTATCCTTCGACGGCCAGAGGGGAGCCAGTTCCTCTGTTTCGTGCCTCCGCCTCCATCTCCCTCCACGATGATCAGTCCCTCTCCCAACCCCCCGCCCCGCCGCCCTCGCCGACCTTGCCTATTCCCCCTCCGACCGCTCCGACGGCCGCTTCCTCGCCGCACATTGCCACTCCGGCGTTGTTGTCACCGGCCCCATATTACCCAGAAAACAGGGGTGACGAGAGGCTTCATCTATTTCCCGCTGCCGTCTGTGTCCCGCCGGAAGGTCGGTCGTCACAGCACACCAGCTGTTGCACGGCCGGGAGTGGCCGAAATCCGCCGCCCGCCGCCCGGTTGCTAAAACCACCGTCTCCGTCTACCCACCGGGAGGTGAGTTTAGGTGTGGGGTAGTTTTGTAATTAAAAATTGACTCGCTCCCGACTCGTGTCAATATTAGGAAATAAATCTAGAAGAAAGAAGGGGGTGGGGGCAATCGGTTGGTAGGAGAAGAAACATGGGAGAAGGTCGGGCAAAACATAGGGTTGGGTAGTTTTGTAATTAAAACTTGACTCGCTCCCGACTCGAGTCAATATTACGACATACATGCATAAAAATATAAAACAATACAATAAAATTCCATGCAAAATTAAATAATTGATTTCTAATTGTTTTGCTTATTGATTTGAGGTGAACTTTGAGGGTCCTTTCTTTAGATGTATGTGGAATGGGATATTTGGGATGTCTTTCTTTTTAAAATGATTGTTTATTTTCATTAATCGTTGGTTATGATGATATGCTATACATG
>JAURVB010002780.1:0-11247 GCA_033002965.1 Piper betle | reverse complement strand
CGACTCTACCACCTTGGGCGAAGCGTGAGTGGGTTGTTTTATTCTCGAGGGATCTTGACAACTCCACCTTTGAGTTCTTCAAATTTGAAAAAGTGTGGAGGATTACAAGTACTACAATGCAATGCAATGCAATGCATATTTAGACTTGTAAATTCAAAGGGTACTAAAGGCACCTCCCTGATAGTACTTAACCTTTGTGCCGAGGGTTAGGAGTGATACAGAGGATATAAAGGGCTTTAAGATAATTGATTTTCTCGTTCAAGGGCTAATTTAAAAATGTCGAAGCATTTAATGAATCAGAATAGGACGCTGTCTAGCCGAGATCGACGACTCCTCATTAGTACCTTACGAGAGTTTCTAATACAAAAATATATGAATAATTTTATTTAATATAAGACTCAGCTCTCCTATCATAGTTAAATTATTAGTTATTTTTAAATTAATAATATTTGTTACTGACATCTCTATATTATATATATGTAGATAAAAATTAGAATAACTAAGCGCTGACGGCGCTGACGAGAATGCAGAAGAGTAGCGATGTACCGGGTTATACTCTATGCATCAAATCTTTAATTCTACAATTTGCTCTCGTAGATGGTAACGAAGCTCAAATCATACACCTTCCATGCATCACATCCTGTTCATCTATTCTTGACATTACTCTTTGATTGTAGACAATCTCAACGCTTGAATCTTACTATCTTCCAAACACATTTGCAAGACGAAAAAAAACAAAAACAAAATAGATGGATCATTAGCAGCAGTCAAATTGTCCAAATATCCAAGGCGGCTAAAATTTACACTTCAATTCATATACACCTTCAATGCATCAAATCGTTTCCCCTACTCTACTCTTTGCGACAAATCGTCCACCTTCCATGCGTCACATACATGTTCTTTGGTTCTTATCGTTACACACTTGAATCATTGCGAGGCAAAAAAATTGGATGGATGAACAGACACACTAATCTACAACTTCCAGGAATCTCCAATCCGATCCAAGGCTGCATCAGAATTAGATCAATCAACCAAGAACAGATATGAGCTTAGTCCCTCCACCTGGGGCTCAAGATGGGGAAAAACCCGGGGGGCTAGGTGGGAAGAGCAGACCAGGAGAAGGGGGAGCATAGGGTGCCGGACCCAGGATCCCTGGCGACTGTGCGGAGAAGGCGAAGTTGGGCGTCAATGGCGGCGGGAAGTGGAACCCCGGCGAGAGCGGCGGGTATGGCGACCTCGGCGACAGCAAGTTCAGAAAGCTGCTCGGCGAAGGCACCCCAAACTGCGCCGTCGGCGACGCCAGGGCCGGCAACGCCGACGTCGCCGTCGCCGGCGGCGGAGTGGGAAGCAGGCCGGAGGAAGGGGATGAAGCGGCCGGCCTTCTCTGCCCCGTCTCGGCGATGGAGTTTTGTAGGAACCGCATGTAGACCGAGATCGGCGACTCGCCGGCGTTCGTCCACATCCCACCTCCACCGCCGCCAGCGACGACGGGAGGGGGAGGATTGTGGTTGGGGAGCAAGGGGATGGGAGCGCGGGTGATGGGGGAGAGCGGGGGTGGTCGGATCCTCTGCAACCGCAAAGACGCCGCCTTCGGGAAGTTGGCAGCCGGCGGCGCCGGCACCGTCCCCGGCGGTGGCGCGGCCTGTGGAGGCGCCGGCGAGCCGGTGAGCTTCTGAACGACGCTCCGGAAGTCGTTCTTGCTAATGTTGAAGACCTGCGGCTGCGTCGGCCTTGCTCCGGGGCCGGCGCCGGCGCCGGCGAGGGCGGGGGTTGGGGAAGGTGGACTGGTGGAGGGGCTCTTCCGAATGCTCTTCCCGATCTTGTTGACGCCGAGGTGATCGTTGTTGGGTCGCCTACTCTGTAGCCCAGAAGAGTTCATCCTCTTCTTCTCCAATCCACCTTCTTCTTCCTAGCTCCACCACAAACCACAGAACAGCACAGACCTTTCCAACAAATCTTGCCTCTGCATCAATACGCCGCAAGCAATCGGTTTGTCTATCTTCCACACCTCGCATCAATTCATCTTCCTAGCTCCAGCAGGACCAGCAAAGAGCTAGAGAAAAACCCAGACTTTCCTCTGCAGCTACCTCCAGAATCAATCGGAGACAATTCCAGCAATCAAATTTCACCGAATTGGAGCTTGATGCTAAGATAAAGACACCTCCCAGAGCTTCATCTCTATCACCTCTCCCCAGCTATGGGCACAAACTGCACGCAGCAAATCAGACAAAGTGTATGACTTTCCGGTATAAAACTGATCAGGGGAGAGGCGGGAATAGAACTATGTGGTGGGGGAGTAGGGAAGAAGGAGAAGAAGGGTGGAGAAGAGAGGGGGAGGAGGTAGAAGTAGGAGGTGTGGCAATGAAGGAATGGTTGAGGTGAAGGCCGTAGAGGAGGTTTGATTCGGGGACAGCGGGGTGTCGAGTTGGATGGCGTTTTCGTAATTAAATGTGTGATTAATTAATTACGATATTAGCTGTCTAATTATGTTGCTAATAGTCAAAGATAGTCAATTTATAAGGGAATAATACTTTCCGGTTCGCTAGAAAAATGTATTTTGACTTTTTTATTTTAAGTTAAACGGGTGCTTTTAGGGAAAAGCACGGCAATCGGAAAACAAGTTTTGACTTTTAATCGGCGGGTAGACTTGGACTTGGTTTAATTTTAAACTTTTAATTTAAGTTGCTTCTTTAATATCTATTTATTTTTTATATTAATGAATTTTTGTATAACTTTTAATAAAATATTATATCTAAAGACAGTGAAGCCATCAAACTTCAAAGTGTTTACTTTAAGTTGTCTTATACTTTAGTTTGGTTAAATCAAATATAAATCTATCTCCAATTCTTGCTTGTAAAAATTTAATTATTTTTATTAAATTATGCTTGTGCTAACTATTTTTCCAGTAAATTTAAATATGAATGTCTTAAAATAACATCCAGACTTGGCTTCACCTTAAAAAAAGTATATGCATGACTTGGCTTTGGCCGGTTTTAGGATTAGGGATGGTCATCTAATTTACCGTCTTATCAAATTTACCTGTCTTATCACAGGATTGGAAGAGAAATATTAAAAATTAGATTCACCTTATTATAAAGTAGTGAAAAAAATTTATCAATATTTAACTGAGCTGACACTTATATCTAAATATAAATTATAGTGATAGAAGGCCACATTGTGACTATTTTAATGATTTAATTGAAGGTTATTTAATCACTTTACATATAATTATAAAATTCATCTTTACATCAACCCTAACATTAAAATTTCTAATTATCATAGTTTTGCTCTCGTGAGATTATCAATTTAGACTCTTCATTTATTTATTTCCTAGTTTGTAACACTAATTTTCTATATTCCTATATTTCAGATGGTTGGATCAATGATATTTTGTGAGTAAAAAATTATTTCAAATTATTATAATTTTTACACTACTTAATATTTTATTGCTATGATATATGTAAATAAAACAACGAAAATTCAATCATATATTAACCATTCAATTGATGGAAAAACAGTAAAAATTCAATTATAATAGAACTTTATAAACATCGTTAATTGAGCCATTTAATGGATTTGTAATTAATGGAATGTTAACCATGGATTTAGATGCTAATTATTCTAGTTTGTAGTTAGAATAAAATGGATTCTCGATTGTCAATAAAGTAATTAACGGTAAAGGATGGGATCTGTCATAATTTTTTATAAACTTTTCTTCATTTTTTGTCATTTTCAATATGGTGAAGGTAATTAAATAATGATTTTCAAAAATAGACTACTGATTATCCATTTTTATTTCTATAATATATTTTATTGTAAATAGTTTTGTTTTATTAAAGGCATGACTTTATTCAATTGCAAGTATTTTTACTATGAGCACTTTGATTAACGAACCAAACTAAACTCATTTTGATATTTCGATTCGGTGTTAGTTCAATTTGGTTGTAATTTAGTTAAAACCAAAAATCAACCATACTTAGTTTGGTCGATTTGGTCAATTTTTAGTCGAACTAATTAAACTAAATAAACCAATAAATAAAAATAATCATATTTGTATCACTTATTTTACTTATTTTCTTCGTTGTAGATGTATCTTTATGTATTTCTAGTCATCAGGATATACAAATAAAAGTTTATAAAATCATTATTTTTGTTTATTTTATTAAAAATGATTTATTTATGTATTTGTAAGAGATGAAAGTTTAATATATTATATATTGTTTACATATTATAAAATCTTCTAAATTAAAATGTTATTTATGTAATTTTTCATAATAACTTTGTAATCAACCCTTATATGTGTACTAACAATTCTTTATTTTATAAATAAAATTTAAAAATAATTAGAGCAACTGCTATATAACTAGTACTATTAATGATAGAAAACCATCATTTATCACTTTGGTGAGTTTGGTTAAAACCAAACCAATCAAATTAATTTAGTTTGGTCGATTTGATTATCATTTGTAATTTAATTTTTATTTGGTTAATTAAACTATGTTAATTCATTTAATTGTGTAAGTGGTTGGTTTGGTTTTAACGAAACCGACCAAATGTTTACGGTTGAAAATGATAAAAATATTTAATAATTCTCTAAAATATTTCATTGAATGGTTTATTTGGTTGTAGGGATTTTTATCATTATCAGTGAGATGAAAGTTTTTATAAGATTCCTTTTTAAAATTCATTACATACGTGAGGTTGACCACATAAAAATTAAGGTGATCTAAATCTAGAGGTTGGGTTGGAATGCAAAGGGACGTAGAATTAGTTCAATTGAATTTAGTGAATTTTTTTATAAAAGTATCATTTTATTAATCTTAAGTACTGGATTAGATCATAGCTTGGAAGAAGTAAGTCAAACTCAAACTCTATTTAATCAATTATTTTCTTCTTATTTTTACTTAGTAAGGTTTATCTTTCAATCTAATTACCTTATATTTAAATCATGAAATAATTAAAAACTTCCGGGGCCCAGTTGGATTAGGGAAATTTATCCATCGAAAAATTGGAAATTTCAATTGGGTCTTGGATGCAAAAATACAAAACAAAAAATGCCCCTAAATATTACGATCGGCTTTTTCAATGGGCCCAAAGAAACCCACAAAAAAATTGAGTTTTTTGGCCCATTCTCCTATTATATAGATCCAATCATTGAGTTAAAAAAAATTCAGTCATTAAAGAAAATGAAATCATATAAATATGAGCACAAATTTTCAACTTATTCATTCAACTTAATTAAACAGGAATTGTAATAAAATAAAACTGCAAGATTGGATGAGAAGAATTTTGTCAACGGTACAAGTGATATTCATGAGTCATAAGTGGGCCCAAAAACAAAAATCTACTATATATAGGGCATGGGCTATTGCATTTATGTTCATATTAGAATTCTGGCCTTTTTTAAAATGCTGATTGTGTGAGAAAAAAGTCTTAAGATGTTCAATGCTGATAAAAAAATTGAAGAGTTTTTTCCCCAATTATAAGAAATTGTGTTAGAAGTTTGTGAGAGAGAAAATTAATATAATTTGAACAAATGTAAAACAATTGTAAGTAAGGTTCTAAATGGTTATCCGATTTAGTGATTTACTAACTGATTGGAATTAATAAAACAAAAATTGGTCAAAATTTTATTTAATTATGTTACCAAATGGTCAAAAACTCGATAAATTTATTTAATTATAGTACATGTTATTAACTAAGGTATAATCGATCCATTTACTACCTTAATTGTAAGATCAAGGTCAAGAATACAGGATGCAATCAACACAAAAAACACGATGTATATAATTGGCTAAAACACTTTTTTTTGTTATATTTTTTTCCCTTTGTTCATTTTGTCGTCTTTTTCTACACGGCCAAGCAATAATGAAAGGTTTTTAAGCATGCCCCAAATGTTTAAAATGTAGGATCTCGCATCAAAAAACATTGCTTCAGAAAAAATACATCTGAAAATATTTTAAAAGAATTATATAATATTTACCAGACTGAAAAGGAGAAGACTGAAAAGGAGAAGAGAAATAAGCTTCTGAAGTACAGATGAAAAGAAAGCTTACCGACAGTGGAGAAGTCTGTGAAGAACGAAAGACGAGAAAACTTCAGAAAGAACAGAAGGAGACAGTGAAGCGAGAAAGAAAGCAGAGCGAAGAGAGAAGGCCGAAGAAGAATCTGGATGGGATGAAGAAAAGGCAGAGAGGTCTGGAGAAACCCGGATCCCTTATCTCCACTCTCAACATGCTTAAATAGACCTGAGAAGGAATCATTTCCGACAAACCTGGGTCACAGTGGGTCCACCAACTAAAGAGATTCCTTGGTGGGGCCATCATTGGGACCAGTGGGACTAGTATGAGTGGGACCAGTGGGACCAGTAGGAGTGGGACCAGTGGGACCAGATGAACGGAGGCTCATTAAAGACTTTCATTTGGTTTCTAAATTCTCTAGCAGTTTTCCTAGTCTGATGAATAATTTCTGCAGTTGGGCCAGAAGTGGGACCCAGAAGAGTGGGACCCAGAGTGGGATCAATGGGACCCACAGTGGCATGGACAATACTCCAAGGGGATGATTTTCTTGGAGGAGAAATCTTTCTCTCTAAAGGATTGCTAGAAGATTCCTGACTCATGACTATTGTTGGAGAGGCGACTGGAGAAGGGGACTTTTTTCTAGCAGGACACATGATAGTAATGTGACCATATTGGCCACAACAGTAACATCGGGGACCCAAATCAAAATCAAAATCTGCATCTGGAGCCATTGGACATAGTAGAGCAGTGTGCCCATGCTCATTGCAGAGTTTACATAGTAAGTCTTTAGGACTCCACGGGCTTTGAGCAAATTGTCCCAAATTTGATGAAGGGACCTCCATGATAGGGCTTTGGTTTGCAAATGCTCTAATCACATTCTCTGGCTGAGGAGCTCCAGGAGGTTGAGGTACTGCACCGTATTTGTTTAACATTTGAGCTATCCTTAACACCTCGTCTTCTGGTAACCTTGGCAAATCTTCCTGCACTCTAATAATCCAAGAGATTAAATTAGGGGATAGTGCTGGTGGATGCACTGAAACATTATCTCTCAGGGGAGGATCTGGCTTGTTAAACAAAACACTTTTACTAGGAATATTGAGCGATCTATTAAATTTATCCCACCACCTAACAAACAAATTGTAAGCCAGTGAAGAGATAGGAACCCCCTGATCATTGAAGGTATAAAAGCAAAAGTTCCATGAAAGAATCCATGGGAGCCTGAAGTATAATAAGAAGTAGTAAAAAGGATTTTTAAATGACATCTCAATGACCTGTGAAAACTTCTCAAATTGATTTCTGTAATATCTAGGTAAATACTCAGGGACAGGACCAAATTTCCCTAACCATTGATGGAACCATGTTGGAACAAAACAGGGTTTTTCAAGGTCACATCGAATGAACCATGAGTGTTGAGTATTGGGATTTTGATACAAGAAAACTTTATCAAATGCCTCGATATAATCCCAATATGTGTATTCAGATGGAAACATCCCAGGTGGAGGTTTTGACACATGAAACTTACGGAAAGAATTGGGATGTCCGAATTCTTCTAAAGTAACCACCTTATGAATAACAATCTTACTATAAGAGATCTTAGTCTCATAATCATTAGGATATTTTAATGTCGTACCATACTCATCACCTGCATATCTATGGGTGATCTCACAGGAGCTTAAATCTTGTAAAATACATTCATAAAAGAAACGAGTTTTTCCCGAGATTACTGGGAAATGGGAAAACTCAGCAAAGTGGGTTTTTGCTACGATAGAAGGATCCATATTTTCTAACATTGCTGGAGGATAATCTAAATAACACAGACAATAGGAAAGGGGTTTTTGGATATATGGACTTAGGTTTTTGAAACTGGGCTGATATTCAGTATTGGTCTCATCAGTAGGCATTTGTGGATAATTTTGATATAAAGGAGGGAAGATCTGGATAAAACTAAAATTACAGAACAACTTGTATATAATAATATTGAACAAAATCTAAATAAATGGACTATACCTAAAGTACAACCCACTACTGTATATCAGAAGGGTTTATTAGAATTTAAACAAGCTTATATTATAAAAACATTTGAAGATAGTTTAAGTTTACAAAATTATACTAATAATATTTCCTTATTAAATTCTAAAATCTTAGAAGAATTAGGTAAAGAATATAATTATATCCATTTAGGATTAGTTCAAATAGCAGTTAAACCCTTAACCAGAGATGGATTAAATACTTCCATACTTCTTTGCTTAAGAGATAGACGTCATAATAAATTTCCAGACTCCCTTTTAGGAATAATTGAATCAAGCTTAGGAACTGGTCCTGTCTACTTTAATTGCTATCCTAATTTTTCCTTATCACTGTCAGATCCAAATATCAAGGATAGTCTGTGTTTAAATATGCAGACTCAAGGATATGACATGAAGGAAGGATCGCAAAATATTTGTCTTATCTATAGAATATGTTTTAAAGCCATGACCTCAGTTAATCCTAGAGCAAGATTAGTCTCTAAAAAAGGTAATACAACCTTATTTCAGATAGATACAAGTAAAGCAAATATTGAAATTCCTAAAACAATACAATGGAATGATATAACATTACCAGACTCCTGGAAATTAGAAAAAATAGTCCCTCCTATAATAGAAAAGAGAACAGCTAAAACTATTATAGAAGAAACTAATGGTGACGTTAACATTATTTTCGGTAGACATAGTACAGATAATAGATATACAAAATCTAATATACATGCATCTAGTTCTAATGTAGCTGGTATAATAATGTCAGATAATAAAATACCTCACGCTTTGTATGAAGATGAACCAACATTTTCAGACATGAATCTAAAAATTAATACTATAATCTTTGAACCTAATAGGGATAAGTGTTCAAAAGAATTCATGAAAGATAAAAACAAAACGTTTAGACTTTGGTATTTTAAAACATTTAACAAAGAACAATTAGCTGAATATAAAACATTATATTATGATCATCTAACACTATTAGGATATGAAATACCATTTAAAAAATGGTTTAAAAATTTAATATGTCCAAAAATATTAGTAAATAAAGAACCTCGTACTTGGGAAACTATAGAAGGAAATATAGTAACAAGTAAACATCCTCCGGTAGGACATATAAAATATGGATCTATTGAAGCAATGAGTTTTGTGCAAACCACAAATAGATCAGAAGATACATCTATTATAATTAAACAAAATAATTATACTCATATGCATTTACAAACAATTGCATCCCAGTTATCCTCAATAGAAGATAGTGTTAATGATAAACATAAAGGGAAAGAGAAAATTGATAATTTAAAACCTGTCTTAATTAAACCTCCGCCCATTCCTTATAATTTTAATACAAAATCAAGTGGTAGTAATGAGTTTTTAAAACAAATAACAAATAAATTAGATAATTTAAAAATTAAAGACTCTATTAAAGTTATTACAAGGAATGATTCAGAAGAGGATTTAGTTAAGCAATTTACAAATCAATTTACAGATAATACAGATTATGTAAATGTAGCTAAGCCATCTTTACACCTTATATTTAAAATAATTTAGTAGGCTCATAACTCAAAATTTACATAGATACATAAAAAATATAAATGATAAGTATAATTATAAAATTTCAACTCATATAATGTCTCTATTTATTTTTATTATTAAAGTAAATATAATAAAAATTAATTTTAAAATATCTATTAAGTAGTGTATTTTTTGATAATCTAAAAGTTTTATCAATTTCTTACTTATGTACTATATTTTTAATATATATGAATATTATTTGGTGGGAACCCCAATAAAATTTTAAATTAAATGTGTAGCTCATATACTTTTATACAAGGTGCAGCTTATGTCAAATTTTCCCTTCAAAAAATACTACCAATATAATATTGTGTTTTTCTGGCTCCAACCGACCAAACCAATCAATGAATTCAACAACATAAGCTCATTCAATAATTGACCTTAAAGCAAGTATATATATATATATATATTCCAAGAGAATAGACCTATTTTTTATTGATGATTTTTTTTAGTGTGAACCATTTTCCTATTTTCAATAATATTTATGGCTAAGACAATTAATCTAAGATACTATGGTAATCATAGCCATTTTTATATTAATTAGGCAAGATGTTGTGCCATATTTGACTTATATTACATAAAAATTATAGATAAATTCTCATTGAATAATAAGATAGACTATATAATTTAAAATATTATATATTAATTTTAATCAACTTTGATTAAAAAATGAATCCTAATTGAAAGGAGACATGCTTAATAATTTAATTTTTTATTTTTTGTTGTATTTTAATTGATCAAATTTCCTACTTTTAATCACCGATAAATATTGAATTCCCTTTTTATAGTAAGAATAAATTACAATAGTTATGTTAGATTGTAAGTGACTTGAGTTAGAGTTTTTAAATTAGCAAACTAGTCGGTTTAAACGTCGATTTGAGTTGAATCAATTTCATAACCGTGTGTTAAGTCAAGACCAGTTGTGGGTTATAAGTAATAAGGGTCAAGTGTACCCGAGTATATTATGGTTATGTCAGAAAGATAATGAAAAATGAGTTATCAGAGTATATGACAATATGCAATTTTTTTCATGGATTTGATCCTATAATTATTTTTAGGTTGGATAACACATTAAGATGGGTTATAGAGTAATTTGGTGGGTTATTAGTTATAAAATATGTCATTTTGATGATATGGTGTGTATTATATTTTATGGGATTTTTCCTATTTTTTAAATTTTTTAAGGATTTATTATGAGTTAGTTATTATTTTTGACTCGAATCGAAATCAAGTTAACTTTTAACCACGAAATTACCCCCAAATCCCTCAATACAGTTCCTCCCAAACTCCTAACGCCACCCTCGATTCTCATTGCCAATGTCGCCTCTGGCCACTGCACCGTCATTGATTGGCTCTGTCGAGCCCCGCTAGGTGTCATTGTGCAGACCCCGGCCTTCTCGGCCATTGCCAGACCTCTATGATGCCTCAACGTTGCACCTTAGCGCCGCTCATCCCGGCGTAGTTTTGCTACCGTACCACCAATGCACTCCCCTGACCTAGCCGAGCTTTCCTCTCACACCCAGCGCAACCACCATCAGAAGTTGGCAAAGGGCCGATCGGACAAGCAGACTGAACACAGTCGACTTGACATTGCCGCCGACTATCATCAACACTTGTGTAAAACCCGTGACTCGAGT